>JAFNIE010000704.1:0-26358 GCA_027742785.1 Vigna reflexopilosa | reverse complement strand
TTCTAAATGGATTCTGACTCTACCTTTTTTTTTTGTCTCTTACTTACTTTCCACTCTCATTTCCATTAGGTTATATGAAACACAAACTTTTCAAAATTTGGGCATTTTCTCTACATAGGAAGGGAGTCTAATATCCAATACTCAAAAAATCTCTCCCTCACAAGTATGTAGAGATAACCGCTAAATCGACAATCTCACAACAAGCTTAAAATTTCCCTCTTGGCAATGCTTTAGTCGTTATATTGGTACCATTGTCATCTATATGAACCTTTTCCAACTCTAATAACTTAATATCGAAAACATCATGTATCTAGTGATATCTCACATCAATATCTTTGGGTCTAGAATGAAAAGTTGGACTCTTAACAAGATGGATAAAACTCTAACTATCAATAAACAATGAATAGTTGATAACGTCTATTTTTACCTTTTTTTATGTATCTATTGTCATGAATAAATCAACTCTTTCCTAGTTTCGCTAGTGTAACGAAGAGAAATGACATCATTTATTTTTACAATACGCTTTGATTTGCAAACCAAGACCTATACTAATGATGTAAAAAGGTGGAGACTTTTGCCTCGTTTCCAACCAAGGTAATATGCTAATGTTCATGCTTTATTAAGTAATATTAATTGTTACAGCAACAATGATATAGTTATTATTCAGTTTACTTTATTATTTTATTAATCAGATTTTTAAAATATTAAAGTCTTCAAACTTTTAAACATTAAATGATATCTTCTGAAAGCTCTAACAAAAAAAAATGTTTTTAAAATAATAAAATTTTTCAAAAATAAAATATAATTAAAAAATTTATCACTATGAGAAAATTATTAAAATAATTAATTTTGGAGACTAAAATAATTAATCATCACATTCATTAAGTTAGATTTTAACTAAATATTAATTCTAAATTAGTCTCTAGTTAACCGCTAATGTCACACACCAAATCTAATTGACCAATTAATTATAATTTTTTTTTCATTTATAATAGAAATTGTTTTAAATACTAATAATTTTACTTTATATAACAACATTTAAATTAGTTAATACAGTAACAATTATTTTTTCTATAATTGATTTTTATTTGATAACTTTATTGTAGTATATAACTTAATAGACCAAACTTAAGGCAAACTGATCAGTAATGAGTTTGGTTAAATTGACTTCAATAGCAAAAAAAAATACAAAATCTAAGTTAAGTTACTGACGTTCTTTTTATTAGATTGGGTGATGTTTTATTCAAACCCAAATACGTATAAACCCCTAATTGTCACTAGATGCAATAAAATATTAGTAAATATAATGACACATTATGACATAATGGCAATAACTGCAACAATATATTAAAACTATTGACAGAGAAAACCCTAATGTACCAAGATTAGTCAAATTTTACCTAATATATACACAAAAAGTCGTAAAAAAATTCGACTACAAACAAAAATTTGCAAAGATCTAATGTACGGGAAATGAAAGCATTCTAAAGAAATAGTTTGACAAGTGACTTTAATTATCTATGTGAAAAAAATGTCAGAAGTAATTAAGAATCTACAAAAAAGAATTGTTGGATTCAAGATGAACAAATTTCAATTCAATTTTAAATGTTGCAAGCTAATATTTGTAGCATTCTATTTGCCGTATTAAAATAAACATTATATAATTAATAATTATAAAGTATATTAATTCAGTCTTTTGAAAATTAAAACTATAATAATATAACATTTATACAAACGATATAACTTATGTTCTCGTATCAAAGAACAACTATAATACAGTTGACTCTTCATCTGTTAGAGGTATCTCTATACCTGAATTTTCATCTACTCACACTAATAAGGTGATCATTATAAAAGAAAAAATAATACACAACAAAATACAAAAGGTAAGCTAGCATACAAAATAATTACAATATACTAAGTCATTTAATTTACACATTATATATATTTACTGTCATCACCCAAGATCATGCATAAAATCAAACTCTCTTATACTTAATTTATCTTAATACGTGCACTTGAGTCAGACTCATAAAGTCATACTCTTGTGGTGGTAATACACTGCTATATCGAGTTGTCACACACAAAGTTAGTTTTTGTCACGATCATAAGAACCTTAGGGTCGTCCTTTGACATAACCTCTTGCCACTCTCACCACCCAATCATCCTCCTCTACATGAGTATGAATGATTAGTAGAGCTCAGGATACCTTCACATGATAGAATTATCCTTACCTTAACACATAATAGGACTTCCTCCTTGAAAATCGTTATACATCACCATTTCCATTGTCATAACCTCATATTAAACAATATACATCATACACCTACATATATCACACAATAATTTTTTCAAGGCTAAACATTCAATTAAAGATATCTGACTTCCTTCTAAATTCACCAAATATCATTTAACTCAATGGAAACATCAATAATACATAATTGATTTTCTATTAAGTATAGAAAAATAGTGATGAACATTTCTCTAATCATACACCTCAAATCAAAGATCCCAACAGTCAAATTAAATATTACTATGTCTAAGACATATTATCAAAATTTTAACTTGATCCAACAGTTAACGAAGCTAGAATCCCATTTTTTTAAGATGACCCATACCAGAAAAATAGGGTGGTGCCTGATGTTGGGAAAGTGGCACTATGACCCTTTGAAACTCATTGATTTAATGGCAGTCAATGGTCTAAAAGTGGTGCCCAGTGCCCCAAAGTTAGTGGTCATTGTTTAAATGGTGCCCAATGTGTTGCGATGACAATATTCAGTTTTGGACTGAGTAAATTGGCACTTTTGAGTTAACTACTTAATAAACATTTGAATACCTTAAACTTTCAGGTTCCTAACTCAAGAAGTGTCATTTACTCAGTTCAAGACTCTTATAGAGGTATTCTCAAACAAAAACAGATCAATAATTTCATGCATATCACAACTCAATGTAAATTGTACAAATGTCCAACACATTCAACAAATCAAACATAATGCCGACCAAAACATGTTATAATTCATAATTCAAAAATCACAACATCCAAATTACAATCAATAATTAGAATGAACATAATATATACAAACAAAAATTAGCTTCCCTCACTTGTTAGGACAACTCAAACAACTCTAGAATTCTAAAACTACCTCCAACTACATAGGATGCTCTATCTATAAATAGAAACATCACAAGAATAATCATACCATACCATCATGATTACTAATCAATAGAGACTCATATTGACGACTTATAGGAAACATGCAAACGAAAGAAGGTTAGATGCAAGGACAAAACCATATTTCGACCAACAAAAAATGTAAAAAACCAACTTAAACAAAGGAATAAACTGATATGATGGAATTGAAGAACTCGTCGAGAGGATCGTGCCTATGGTCTAAGATCTTTAAGTAGATGCATAGGGATGAGAAAACTTAGATAAATGACACAAAACTCTGAAAAATTGATTTATAGAGTTAGAAAAGTGGTTCCTAAAGAGATGATATATTTTAAAATAATGTTACTTATTTATAAAACTTTCTATTTATACTAAAATATTTTAATATTAAAATAATCAAATCTCACTGTTTTAAACATTATTAATCCTATAATATCATTTTTCTAAGTTTTACACCTTTTTAAGTCTAAAGAATATTTATTTTAAAGAATTTGTCTCCATATATTAAACCACTAACAATCTTAAAATATTAATTTCTAAGTTGTTAGAGTATTAGGTTTTAATAAGTTTAAACATTTATTTTAAAATGTTTTGCCTAATAACATTTTGATAGTAGAAGTAAAATTGCAATAAAATTAACATTGACCTAAGCAACTTAAACATGATGCAAACGATTAATTTTTTTAGAAAAATTAAAAAGAGTACAAATATTGTTAATCTATTTTATTGAATAATTATTTGTGTTAATATCATCTTAATAGACATTATATAAAATAAATATTAAAAGTAAATAAAATTAATCATACTAACTTTATTTACTATTAATATTTATATTTATTTAGCATCGATTCACTGTATTCTAACCATAAAAAATAAAAATAAATATTCAAAGTAAATATAAAGTTATTGTCAGCTTAATGAATGTTGATTTTATTTATTTTTAGTATTGTATTTATACACGCATGTACGTACACACATATTTGTACGCAGATACATACACGCTGAATGCATACATTTTTATTTTTTTTTAATGTGATCCAATGTGTTTTCAAATGTTTATTGCATTACTCTGATTTTGTGCGATGATTATTTATTTTCAAATAATTTGTTCACTAAATTACTTTGTTCCAATATGATTGTTGATTATTTTTAAATGACTTGTTTAAATACATCATCGTATTACTTTGACTTGATGTTATGATTGTTTATTTTAAAATAATCTGGTGAAAATTTAATCAAAAGTAGATTTTATTAAAGAATGTGTTTCATAATTAAAATCTTGTTATGCAAAACTCTCTTTGATACAAAAGTCAAACTAAGAAAATAAGTACATAATAATAATAATAATGGTTGTCAAATATTCTTATTAAAAAATGTAAATAAATTAATTTTCTTAAAAGTTAAGTTTCTATATTTGAAATTAAAAGAAAAATTTTACCTGTAAACTTTTTTTTACATTTAAATTAGTAAAAGCAGGAAAAATTATAAAATTTATGATGATTCTATATTTATAAACCTTTTGGGTTGAAATAGTATATATTTAATATATATATATTTGAAATAGAGATAACAAATAACTATTTATTATTTTAATAGCATCGAAAATAAAATAAACAAACTAAAGTGAAAATAATTTTGTTGGGTAACAGTATATCAACATAAACCATCCTACATTTTCTTATTTTAACGCAACTATTTCTATAATGAATGTAATAAATTTTATTGTTTCACAGTTGCAAGTCAACCAGAAAAATAGGATAATTAAATTTAAAAGTTTCAAAATTCATATTTATTGGCTTTTTTTATATTATTTTTCTGTCGGACTTTCACAGTGTACTAATTTCGATATATTAAAAATGCTTTTTTAATATTATAGTTAATATATTTTAAAGAACCCATCCGATTTTTCACCAATCTATAGAATTTCATGGAAAGATGTTTGCAAACTCATTTTTTTTTCTATAATTTATGGTTAGTAAAGCTTTGAACAGTAATTATTATGTGCCATAAGCACTAGTAAAAAAAAACTTTTTAATACACTGTATATACCTCGCTTTAATTCATTAAACTACAACAAATAATAAAAATATTATTTAATATATAAGGTCAAATTTTATAAAAGAAAATTAAACAAATATTGAAAATTGAATTACCGTTGCAACTAAAGAAGATCATAATATTAAGTTCCAACTTTATAATAAATATTAAACTAATCTAGATAGAATTAGTAGAATTAGTATAAGCTGCAAAAAAAGTCTGCCTCTAAGATTTTAATACAACTACATTTTATGCCTCTAGGATTTATGTCAGCTGGTAATGGGCAACACCTCTCTTTTACTCAATACTTTTAAATTTATTAAACGAAATTCATTTATCATTCTAAACATTTTAAAATTCTTTTAAAATATTATATTTTTTATTTCTATCTAAAAATAATTAGAATGTCCGTTCAATACATAAACTGTCATATACAATACGATAAAAGGTTACCACTTATTTTGTTTACACAAATATTTTGGCTTTTATTTATCTATTGCAAAGCATCCATATTCACGGTGATACAGAAGGATATTGCCTCTGGTATCTGTCGAACCGAGGCAGAAAGGAATATGTAGGCATCGAGTTAGGCGTCAATCAATGCATATAAACGAATATGTTAATACTTTAGGCGTCGGGTTGGCTTAAAACCGAGGCAGTATAGCTTTTTTAAACTTTTCACCATACTCTTCTCACTGTTCCCCTTTTTCTTGCTCGCGCAAATCTCTGCTTTTCACTGTTCTCCAACCACCCTGAGATACTACCGTCGCTCCGTCGCAACCACTCTGCCGCTCCGTCGCCACCACTCTGTCGCTACGTCGTCTCATTTTTCTCGTGCAAGATTCAGCCTCACATTGCCTCGAGCTACGTCGTCGCCTGGTTCTCGCGCAACCACTTCGCTGCCTCGCCGTCACGCTCCCTCTTCATCGTCGTCGGCGTGCCTCGACGCCATTGTCGTCGCGCTCCCTCGCAGCACCTCCGCCTCTGTCGTCGCGCCTCCTCTCTTCATGTGGTAGCCACAGTTCTCCTCTCTTCATGTGGTAAGTTCTCTTTGCTACTACATTTTTTTTGTTTTTCATTTTCATATTACTACATGTTTTGTTAAGATTTGTTTTGTATATGGCATCCTTTTTGGCGATTAGAAGTAAAACATGTGTGTAAGACACTCTTAAAGTTTTTGTCTGAATGTAAGAATAGACAAAAGTGTCAGTATAAAGGGGGGAACTTTTGTGTGTAGTTGAATTATTTAAGACTAATGTTGTAATTTCATATGCTTGGTAGAAATTGGAGAATCTTTTGACACATTCTTTGTAGTTTCGTTTATTGGAAATCTCTCCTTATTTGTTACTCACGTGAACCCCTTATTCCCTATTAAATAAAGTTTATGAAGCCAAGTGATTGGTACAATAACAGTCTTTTTAAAACGGTAGAAAAGGAATCAGAAAAAGGCTTTGGCTCTTTGCACTTTGAAGGGCTTGTGAGTAGTAATAAGGCTTTGAAATTCGAATGTTGGACAGTACTCATGTGAATGATGAAAATTGTGAAGGATTGTTTTAATGTTGAAGCTCTAATTGAAATGATGGATTTTGAAAGTGTTTTCAGAAAGCACAAAATGAAAACTCATTATGCCTTAAAACTTGATATGCCTAAGGAAGTGGTCACAACTTTGACTTTTTTGCTTTCTACACTCTCTCAATAGTGCAACCAAAAGGAGAGAAAAAGTTGTTTTAATCACCTGCAAAAAACATACATCCATGAAAACTGCTTGTTAGAAAATGGTTTTATCTGGCTAAGAGGTTGGTTTTCTTGCAGAAGCAACAAAATAGTGCATATATTAAGAACAAAATATGAGAATATTGGTTAAAGTAGATAGAGTAAGATATATAACTTCTCTATTTGGTTTTTAAGATAGATTTGGAATCATCAAGTTTAAGGAGGTTCAGGAATCATGACACTAATTAATGTGTTATTTTTTTTCTTCTAGATATTATATTTTTGTGGTGAGGGACATTCTTCATCGTGAAATTTAAGATATGTTGTTTCAAATTGATATGTTTAATAAACTAAAAAAAGTGAATCTTCTTGAATGGGATAGGGTCACACCTTGAATACGAGAATGATCAAAGTGATCATTCAAGATTATTGAAATTGTGTCAACAATTTCAGTAAACATGCGTACGGATCGAGGGTGGATGAATTTACCATGCATCAGCACAAAGTACGATAGAGGGATAAAAGAATTTATAGAGTTTGCGCAACGTAATGCGAGTACAAGTGGTGATGATGAAGTTAAGTTCAGATGTCCCTGTGTGAACTGTTTGAATGGGAGGAAGTTGAACGCAACTGATATTAGGGAACATCTTATCTGTGATGGTTTCATACGAAGTTATACAACATGGATATGGCACGGTGAATCAATAGACTTTCCAACTGTCTCTCCAATTGAAAATGTATATGATTCCACCATGGATATGGAAGATCGACCGGAAGAAGACAATTTAGAGGACATGATCTGCGATGTTGGCGTATAAGCTTTTGCCCAAGCGCATGTGTATGAAACGATGTCCACTGATGCAGAGACTCCTTTGTATGCCAGATCAACTAAGTTCACACGATTGTCAGCGGTGTTAAGGCTCATGAATTTAAAGGCGACCAATGGATGGACTGATAAGAGTTTTACAGAATTGTTGTCTTTGTTGAAAGAAATATTGCCAGATGGAAATACATTACCCATTCGTAATTATGATGCAAGAAAAATTCTTTGTCCGATGGGTATGGAGTATAAACAGATACATGCATGTCCGAATGATTGCATATTATATAGGAATGAGAATGAAGTTTTGATAAAGTGTCCAAAATGTGGGTTATCACGATACAAGTCAAGAAACAATAGTGAAGATAGTGGTCACACAAAAAAGAACGGTTCTGCTATGAAAGTAGTTTGGTACCTTCCACTCGTGGCAAGACTTAAGCGTTTGTTCGAGAATCCCAAAGACTCTATAATCCTAAGATGGCATGCAGATGAGAGAACAACTGATGGGTTGCTTCGTCATCCAGCTGATTCAAAGCAATGGAAAAATATTGATCAAGAATTCCCTCAATTTGGTCAAGAATGTAGAAATCTTAGGTTTGGCTTAGCTACTCATGTCTCTTATATATTCTCTCTGATACCAGGACATAACTAGTGGCTCGTGGCACATTCTATGAGATAGCCACTGTAGTGCATGGTGTACAACTAGCAGAAGATGAGGTCAAGGTCACAGTGGATGAAGTTGTCGATCCAAATGTCGTTCTTCCTCTACCAACAAACGAGTTTGTGACTGTGGAAGAGGCATTTAAGTCCTTCGTCGCCTGGGCTAGACATTTGGTTGGTGATGCATCTGACCCCTCGGTAAACACTCCTACTATATACTTCTCAATTTTAATATTTACTTCTTATTGACGTCATAACATAACCATTTTTTCATGTAACAACAGATAGGTCAAGGGGGAAGTCCTACACCAAAGAAGTCTCATTTATCTAATGACGACCCTCTTGGTGTGTTAAACGAGCTTGTTAACATGATTTCAAATGCGCCGATGATTGTACAATGGGATTTTACTGCATTTGGAAGAGACCATCAGATCCCATTGTACTTGCATCAGCAAGATGCTAGGGAGCTTGTGTCGGGAGGGAAGAAATTAATATTACACTCATTCAGCTGAGGATGATGTAAGTTTATGAGAACTTTTTTATATAATTCTTTCTTATCAAGTTACTTATATCACATCGTTTCTTCATTTCATGTATATGTCTGATGTCAGTAACAAGAAGGGGGTCAATAATGTATATGGGTTCATTGACCCCTCTATGACTCATGAAAGAAATAAATTTGATGATATCCAAACATACATCACCACCTGCTTTACAATGGGGAAGGAGATATATTTTCTCCCTTATATACTTGGGTAAGTGAAATTTGTTAACTTTAAAGTTTAATTTATTAATTTTGGTATATGACAATTAAGTTATTTCCAATTCCAGACGTCATTGCCAACTACTTGTGATCTCTATACCGGAGAACACTGCTGTCTGGTTTTGTTCATTGCACAAGTCTCCTCCCAACCCTCTTAAACATGTAGTAGAATGGTAAGAATCTCAATGTTTCAACTTTCTTTATTATATAAATGTATGCTAAAGCAATTTTTTTTAATAGTTCCATTGCAACACATATGATATTATCTGGGAAATCTACTGCTACAACTAAAAAGCTTTCATGGGTTCACCTTAAGGTTTGTTAATTTAGTTCATATTTTGTTAAATTTTGTACCATTTCAATGATGTTATTTAACATTTTATAATTATGATTATATATTGTAGTGTCATAGACAAATGGGGTCATATGAATGTGGTTACTACGTCATGTTTTGGATTATGACCACCATTCGTGCACATTACACCAGTGGATGCACACGGTAATATTTAGGTTTGAATTTTATTTTCTCTATAGTTTAGATTTTATATACACTAATTGAAATCATTGTGTTTTATGCAGAGATTCAATGTTAGTGCTCCATTTCCATAGAAGACACTTAAACTTGTGAGGAAACAACTGGCTAAATATTTAATTCAAATATATAATAGTATGCAGTATATGTTAGGATATAGTAAATTCTAAGTTTATGTTTCTAAGTTGTTTTATGTTTTTGTACATTATTATTAGTTTAACTTTGTACATTACATTGATTTATGTTTCAAAGTTGATTTATGATTACATTGGATTGATTTATGCTTCTAAGAAGTTGATTTCTGATTACATTGAATGTATTTTTGTTTTAATATAATTTTCATTTAAAATATACGTTTCTGAACTGTTGTGGCTGTAAAATTATATGCAGGTTTGTTTCTACAGTTGAAAATGTTGCAGAAACAGACATGTTCTTAAAAAAAAAGGAAAATATGCCTCGGTTGTGGTCATAACCGAGGTAGAAACCCACCCTACGACATCGGTTCAAGTAACAACCGAGGCATAAAGGCTGGCGAAAGAAGAAAAAAAAAAGGACTCTACTGTCTCGGTTCAGGTCCAAACCGAGGCAGTAGAGGCAGACATACTGCCTCGGTTCAGAGGGAACCGAGGCAGAAAGTCCCAGCAAAAAATAAAAAAATAAAAATTCATACTGCATCGGTTGGACTCCAACCGAGGCGACATCATCCAACATTTTGCCTTGGTTCACAACTGAAGCATAAAGCTCTATATTTTTTACCTCGGCTGTATATGTCTCGGTTCAGGAACCAGTGCTAAAAGGAAAAAAGAACCAATGTCGTTTCTCCTGACTACACTAATGAAGGGAAAAGGTATGAAAATTAATTAACGTTAATTATTTTAACAATTCATCTTGGTCAAGGAAAACATTGATTAAGATCAATAATTTTGCTAGTGGGATACTTACTAAATTTTTAATTCTATAATCACGTTTCCCTTTTTTTTTATACACTAATCATTACAACTTTTTAATATATAAATGTTAGGCGAATAAAAATTTTTCTAGATAATTTATAATGGTTTCCCATTTTATCAATCGAAATAATATTTTTACAATAATGTTTTAGAGAATTAAAAACGAAGTTAAATTCAAAACTCTGATTTAGAGAATTTAAGATTGTTGAGATTCGGTTAAAAGGTATTTTGTATTGCTTGTTTTAACTATGATTTTATTCCTGAGAATGACGCAACTGTCCAACCCCTTGACATCTAGTTGAGAAAGCCAGTGTTTCTCTCATAGTCATTTAGGTAGAATAGGGGAAAAAAAGGTAAAAAAAAAGTATGTTTCTTTTGAAAAAGCCCAGCTCTGCATATTCAGTCCAACAGACCAGTCACAAATTCACAATCACAAGCATCTCAAATCTCAACCACCATATAGTCTCAAATCCACCGAGAACTAAGGCTTTAAATTGTAGTTACTGACACAGTTTTGTAGCAATCCTTGATACTAAAGGAAAGTTACAAACAAATATTGTGACCCTTTTGAGATATTTTCAAAAAGAAACTATGCTTCAATAGGCCATGTTTTCAGCTTTTGTTTGAATGCATGCTCAAAAAAAAAAAGAGTGGTGCTTTGATTCACAAAACTGTTGGAAATGAAATGCGAGTCCAAGTCCCACATTGGATAAAAATGAGAAAATGGAACACTATATAAAGATGAAAGACCCGTTAACTCATTGCCTTAAAGTTTTAGGTAAAGAGTGGTGTCAATCCTTTATATGGTTGGGTTTATATCTCATTGGTGTTTATATCTCTCCGATGAACCTCGTCCTTGATAGACCCAACAAAAACAAGCTCTAACCTGTCCATTCTCTCCCTGAGTTTCAGCAAGAACCTTTCGAGGAGCACTTCACAACCTATTTTAAGCATAACTTTTGAAATAATTATATTAATTAATAATTAATAAAGTTAACTTGGTATAATTAATATATTAATAATTAATATAAAGTTAAAAATAATTATATTGTATTTGAATAAGAGGTAAAAACAATTGTAAACTTGGTATTTGTATATATTTATGTGAGAAAATAGGGTAAGCATTACTACCTCCATTCTATATTATTTTAGGAGAATGTCTTAGTTTTACCTAAGGCACTAAAAATTGACTTTTATTATTATTTGATTTTTATAAAAGTAAATTTAAGTTTAAATCATTATTAGAGATAACAATTTCTAAGGATAGGATTTATTATTTAATCTCATTTCAAAGTAAAATTTTATTTTCATTTCTGAGTATATGTGACATATATAACAAAGTATATATGTAGAATTCAGCAAATATAATATGAGAGAGCAGTTAAGAGTTAGCATATGACAGTATCAAATATACAGTCATCCCAAAATATAGGCAGAATTTAATTTTTTTTTTTACAAGTTTAAGAGTATTTAAAAACACAGATGTATCTAAAGTTGGATGATCATCGCAAAGAAAAAGGCACCGCACAAACAACACACACAAGAGTAAGGGTAAGCTAGGTTTTTAAAAAGCATGCAAGTCATCATACATCAGATAAAAATAGAAAACAAACACATACAAGTGATTAAACAATTTTCCTATCATGTTATGACACACTAGACTTGTCCGGACTTAGAATGAATGTCGATTTGGGGTGGGTTGTGCACTTGTGGTGGTCTCTACTGCTTTGCAAAGTCATTGTCGAAGGGTTTCACCCGACCACACACAAGGTTAGTCCGTTACCGCGCGATAGGCCTCCAGTGATAGCGCCTACCCTAGGACCTCCTACTACTCTCACCACACGCGTCAATCCTAAGTGAGAATGAAAAACCGTTAGAGTGTTAGGATAACCCCGCATATGGAAGCCTCTTACATTGATTCTAAACACTATCATGATCTCACCTAGATATCTTAATATTATACTCAAGTTGCATCATATTCAACATTATCACCCTTAATTTCAATATTAAACCACTTCAATTTAATCATACAATCTCATTCAATGCTATACCGGTTCATATATATAATTCATACATCAATTATAAATCAAGAAAGAAGAAGAAAATAGTAGGACATAGTAAATGAATTCGTTCAGGGCACAATATTCGCTAAGCTAAAAATGCCAAAATAAAATACTCATAATTCGCTTAGCTAGCCTCTCGCTAAGCTAAAAATACAAAATAAAAATTCACTCATAATTCGCTTAACTAGGTCCTCTCGCTAAGCGAATATCCCCTGACAACAACACTTTTTTTTAATCATTGAGCGAATGGATTCGCTCAGCGAGTCTGCATAATTTGCAGCAGCAAAATATACAGAATTACGCAACTCCCTCCCAACTTACCAATTCTAGACATTTTGATGAACTTCTAATCCTCCTAATTCGATCTATATGATGAATTAAACTTGCCTAAGTTATTACAGACATTCTTAGCATCAATTTCTAGTAGTTATGCATAGATTTCCAATTCAAGGCCGCACTTTCATCAACCTATGGACTCAAAATTAGATTCACCACTTTGGGATTGTTTTTGACTAATCTAACACTCTTAACAAGTCATATGTACCTTACCTAAGCTACTCCAAATGCCTAAAACAGTTCCCAACCCTTCTTACCCAAATTGGCCATCTCACTTCCTCTCAATTTTCCTTAAACAAGTATAACTCAATTAAATATCCCCTTTGCTAATAAACAAATTGCATACATTCAGTTACTCAATTACATCATCTCAAAGAATCCATACGAGTTCATAGACATTCAATTCACAATTCATAATACAATCAACCATCAACACATGTTCATATATGAAAATCACAAGTTTTCAATTCAAACAGTAATAGAATCATCAAAACAGTCTCACATGCACTTTATCACCATAGCTACACGAAATCTAATTCAAGCAACCAAAAATTTCACAGAACAATAATAAGAACCCTAGCTTCCCTTACCTCTAGTGCAAACAGCCAAGCTCAAGGATGATCAACAGTGTCCTGCCCTTAGGGAAAAACCTAATAGTACCTATATATCACTAATTGGTGATAGAAATCAGTCTTTTAGGATATGATCGGAGTTAAAATTTGAGGAAAAACACAAAATCAGTCACATGCAAAAGGATAGATTGCATGATCACAGTTCAGAAACACTGAGAGAAAAAGGTGAAACACTTACTGGACGAAAAACACCAATTTGATCGGTGGAATTGAAGCCCACTATGATGTGAGTGTTTGGACACCACCTAACCAGAAATCAATTGATTCAGTGTAGAGAATAGGGTGAGAGAAAGCAGAGGGTAAGAGAGAGTAAGTTGGTTGTGAAAAGAAAAGCACCGTGCAGAGATGAATTGAGAGTGACTTTTGTAAGTTCGCTTGTAAAACATAAACTCTACCTCATACACATATATTTTATTTTGCTTTTAATTTTTTTTTAACTATTTCACCACTCATCAATTGCCACATGTGCTCCCTTTTTGGCTGGCTTTTTTTCCCGGTCCTTACGTTATAAATGTTTTTTCTTATCTCTATTGTCACACTTTAGTAATAACTTATTAATAAGTATGTATAGCATTCACTTTCTCTATTGTTACACAATTGTACATAAATAAAATTATGACAATCAAAACTTATTTTAATTTTGTACAATTTTTTACACAACTGTCCATCAATTTTTTTGTACAATTGACATAAATTTAATGATGTAAGTGACACAACAATATTTCTCTAACTCCATTTTAACCTATATTCTTAAGAAAATATATTAAATGAAATAATTATTTCAACTCCTTCAAAATCCTAGACTTAAAAAAAAAATTATCTCCATCCACTATTATAGGAAGAGAAATTTTATCTATTACAACGTTTTTCTCCTTTTGAATCTTTTTAAGATGTTTTCCTTCATTAAAAATATTTTTATTATATTTGACTTTCAGATTAATATTTTATTTACAAAAAATTATAAACTAATTATAAAATATATTTTTATTTAAAAAATGCTAGAAATTATTTAAACAAAGTTAATTTCTTTTGAATCTAATTAACTTGAATACTTCAATAAAAATAAACTCAGACTAACACTTTTTGTTTTCAAAGTTAATTTCAACAAAATTCAGACCAAATAAATAACTATTCTATAACTCCACAAACATTTTTGTTCAAAATCAATAAAATATTTACTTCCTAACTTTTAAACTATTATTTATATAAATAAATTAATTATTGTAAATCTAAGATATTAGAATTATTTTAAGGTTTTGGTAAAGAGTGGTGTCAATCTCTTATATAGATGACTCTTTTCACCTGCACCGTAGATATCGTTACGGAAGTATAATTGAAAATGTAATATTTGTGTAATTGAGAATATAATTTTGGATTATAATGAAATATAATTTGTATTTGGAATTAGTTTTTTAATAGAGATTTATTACAAAGCTTGTAAATGTATTAAATTGAAAGGTTAATCTTCAATATTATAATATAATCACTAATAACATTATATTTTCATTAAATATCTCATTCCATTAATAATAATATTAATAATAATAGTTAAATAATTTATTAAAAAAATCTAACAAATTAAAAGAAAAAACTAAAAAAATTCGTTTTTAATATCTATACCTTAATTTCATCTTGTACCTCACCACAACACCAATTAAGTCATCTTCCTCATCATCGTTTTCAGACACCCAAACATCATCATTTTCTTCAGCCATCAAAGAAACATTTATCTCCTTCCTTCCATCAGCTACATCAACCTCCAATTCAATCCATCTTCACACCAAGGCCATCTCCTCCACACGCCCAACCATTCCACTATTCTCCACCCATATTTTACACAATAATCACTCAAAACCAAATGAAAATTTATGTCCATCATTCAATATTACAAGTATTCCATAATCATTTTTGCCACCATAACATGAGACACATCATTAATAACTTTTCAGTTCTACAGACATCAACAAAAGATAAAAGGCAAACACTTTATTCAGTGGTGAACCTAACAAACCATAGATAACATTGGTTTATGAGCATTGTGTTGCAATGGAGGGAATCAAAAACAGATCATCTTTTCTTCTGACAGTTATTCCAAATTGCTCAGTCATGTCCAATTCCTCAGCTTTCATTCCATTGGGAAGCTTCCAATCAAAGTGATACAACAAAAGTGCAAGTGTGAGTTCAACACTGATCATACCAAATGTGATACCTGGGCATATTCTTCTTCCAGCACCAAATGGAATGAACTCAAAATTATTCCCTTTGTAATCAACAGAGCTATCAGTGAATCTCTCTGGATAAAACCTCTCTGGGTCACTCCAACTGTTTGGATCTCTTCCAATTGCCCAAAGATTCATAATTACCTTGCTTTTGACTGGTATATGATACCCATTAATCTCACATTCTTCTCTGCTTTCTCTTGGAATTATAACAGCTGGTGGGTGTAACCTCAATGTCTCTTTGATAACTAACTTCAAATATTTCATTTCATTGATGCAAGTTTCATCAACCCTTCCATTCATCTTGAATACCTCTCTCACTTCGGCCTGTGCTCTCTTCATCACCCTTGGATTCCTTATCATCTCTGCCATTGTCCAATCTATGGTAGTTGCTGATGTCTCACCTCCAGCAGCAAAGATATTCTACAAAAACAGTTCTCAAACAAAGTGAGTACTAATTAAACATCAATTCATTTAATAACTTTATCTACACTAGAGAAAAGTAAAAAATAGTTTGGATCACAAAACTTTTTATTATCCTTACATCAATTATAGCCTTGATGTTGTCATCAGTCAAGCAAATATCCTGATCTTCACCACTATCATCCTGAAATTTTAGAAGGACATCTACAAGGTCCTCTTCTGCTTCAACCAGATCTTCTTTGGATTTTGACCTTTTATCTTTGTGCTCCCTCATGATGTTTTCAAGTATTTGATCACTTTTTTGGTGCAATCTCTCAAGGGTAGGCCTCAAACCAGTAAAATTTTGGAGCCATGTGGCAGAAGGAAACAAATCTCCAATGTCAAATCCTCCTGAAGCCTTAATCACTTCCTTTTCCACTGATATATATTTTTCTTGCTCTTTGCACGTCTTGCCAAAAGCTGCCCTCGAAATTATTGCATAGTTGGATGTGAGAAGTGCCTCAGAGAGATTGAATGGTGATCCATTTTCTGAAGCAATCATTTTTATGAGACTTGAGAGCTCTTCTTCTCTTATAGGCTTGAAAGAATTGATACGTTTTGGAGTGAAAAGCTCAGCTGTGCTAATTTTCCTCAACTGTTTCCAATAATTTCCATAAGGGGAAAAAGATATGTTTGTGGCATCATAACCGATTATCTTTGAGGCTAGAACCAGAGGCCTTGATGCAAAGACAAGATCATGAGTTTTCAGTACCTCTTTGGCACATTCTGCTGAGGAAACAACTACAGTGAAGACCTCTCCAAGTTGGAGATGCATCAAGGGTCCATATTTTTTGGCCAAGTCTCTTAGTTTTCTGTGTGGTGTTGGTGTAACAAGATGAGGTATATTTCCTATGACAGGTAGCTTCCATGGCCCTGGAGGTGTCTTTAGAGTTGGCTTGGTTTTGGTGAGATTCCTCCCCAATTTCAGTGCCACCAGCATCAGGAAGAAAAGGGCAATAGGAGCTAACATATCAAAGATCTGAAGATCCATGGAGATGGAAACAAATTTTAAGGTGTTGCTTTCTGCATAGACAGGGATAAATGAAGACTTCAGTGTTAGGATGCTTCTTGTTATCTTTTATATTTGACCAGTTGCACATACTTTTATCAACCAAAATTTTCAAGAAAATGAATAGTTAGAACTATACTTGACTTCACCATACTTATAATACAGCAGTTTATGTTCTTTGTTTGAATTATTCAATTCCTTAATTAATTTTCATGATTCAGAGTTCACCCATTTTGTTTCGTTGTATTTGAGTTAGAGGTTGATTTTTCTGTGTAGCGTTGAAGCACACAGTTGGCTATTTTTGGTTTTTTGCTGTGGAATCAAAATTGAAGGGTCCCATAAGTGCTTATATATTTGATATTACTGGTATGGGTTTGATTATTATTATTATTATTATTATTATTATTATTATTAAAAGTCAACATTTGATTGTTATCTGTGGTTGCATGATATACTATGAAGATTGTTTTATAGTGTGAAAATGCATTTTGTTGATTTGTTTTTGGTTGAAACCTGGTTTGCTTTAGAAAGAAAATGGTACCAGTTGGAGTTATAATATATATGCTAAACTCTTTTACTGAGTTCTTTCAATCAAGTCTTCCTATGCTAAAATCAATTTAAGAATCTTATAAATTTTCAGAAAATAAAATATATAAATTATTATTATTATTATTATTATTATTATTATTATTATTATTATTAGCTTATCTAAATGTAATTTAAGTGTAATTAACATAGAAGAAATTGCACATATATAATACAAATGTATTAAGTGGCACAACGTTGTCACGCCCCTATCACGGAGGAGGGTGAACACTGTTTTAAAAAACTTTGCTTTTCCAAAAAGCATACGCAAGTGTATAATTATTATTATTTTTTTTCAAAACAAAACATTTGATACCTTTTATTGAAATTCAACGTTTTCAAATAACTTAACAGAATAGTTTCATCCTCTAATTCCACTGAGGAAAATATATTACAGTGCTAACAACAACAAAACTTTCCAATTACATTTGATATCCCCCATTCAATTCTTCACTTGCAAATCCTCGCATTTCATTGCTTCATCTTCTCTTATCATATCATTTACTCTCATGTAATATCACGCATTATTCAATCATAATCTAATCGTGGTTAATCATACTTAACAAAGTATATTCTCTTACTACTAGTAGAAAAACGTTGTTTAACGTCACCCATATGACGTCGGTTAACACGTAACTTGACATATATGAGTGCCTCTTCGACGTCGGTTATTGCGCAGACTGACGTCTATATAATGTCTTTAGACATCCAGTTAGTCCTACTCCGACGTTTAGTGACGTCGGACATGTCAGTGACTGACGTTACTATAGACGTCGGTTATATGCTTGTCCGACGTTCCATTGACGTCACCGGAATAGACGTCGGTTGTTTTGTAGACGTTAAAAACCCAAAATAACCGACGTTAAACAGCGTTTTTGCACTAGTGTTCATCTCATTCCATAAATTCCTAACACATCATTCACAATTAAACTTCACACTCAACCATACTTAACAAAGTATATTTACATACACTTCATATACATGTATATCAACATGCTAGAACGATAATCCACTGTCAATTCAACATATATTCATCAATTTTCACAAGTCTTCCATCATGAAGTTCATACCAAACTCATAGATCAAAATTGTAGTAAAAACTCATTTGAATCAAATTCTTGAAATCATACAAAACATTTAACCAAACCAATTTTCCATAAACTTCATCCTGACAACACCAAGCATCTGAATTGATATTTACATCCACCGAAAATTTTAGAAATCAAAGTTAGAGTTAGCTCCTCTTACCTCTTACCTTTTGAAGACTTGAACACCTTAAACTCTTTTTCAAAAAGAGAGCAACTCCTCCCCTCCTTGTTAGACCAAGTCAGCTCCAACCCTTAGCACACTTAAAATTTTCGTTCTCCACTCACAAAGGGTCTCTCTAATTTGGAATAAAAGAAAAGACCCCTTAGACAACTAAGGACCATGCACAGTGCACTTAGCAATAATAACCAACAATGTACCATCCTTATCCATTTTCCAGCCACAAAATCTGAAAAGAATGTGTCCAAAGGGTCCCCAAAATATTCCCCTCGTGAAAAACGCAGCCTACCAGCTCCAAAAAGTCTCAATTCGTAAAAATACATTTACCATTAACGCTGGACGCTATCCCTGGACAGTAAAACTGTCACGTTTTCCCTAGTTCGGTTGAACCCCTTCCCGAAGTTGAAAACATATGTATGAGTACTAGAATCAAAGCTCTTTGAGTCTAGTTTCTAATGGAAAAATAATCAATTCAATTAGAGTTCGGTAGAGAGAGCAATAAACAAAACATTCAGTAAAGGTCAAAGCTGAAAACACCAGAATGTGATTAAATTTCCAATTTTAATAATTTTACTGCAGCTAGCACTGTTGTCCAAAAATGATGAGTTTGGTGTCAAAATAAAGATGTTTGAGTCTCGTTTACAATGGAAAAAGAATCACCTCAATTGAAAATTTAAAAAAAAAAAGTTATAAATAAAATGATAAACCAGACATTCTATTTTACCTTACACAAAAATTTGCTTCATGTGCGTTATATGTGAGATAACTAATTTAGATGGTTGGATTTTCGTTTTTAGTAATCATATTGGCCTTATCATAAGATGGTTGGATTGCTTAGCATATTCAGTGCAATTGTTAACTCGAGTTTAATATGCTTGTATAGTAGTACATCAAATTTTTTACTTTTCCAATTTTTAATCTTTTTTCAAATCGTGACTAGGTCTCATGTTTTCCAACAATTTGCTATTATTCTTCGCTTTCTGAACATATATTAAATACAACAAAGGTTGATTCATTCACAAAGTCAAATACAAAATCATATGAACTTTCATTCATTAAAACACATTTTAACATACATCTCTTGCATCCTAAGTACAATAAAAAAACACTGCTATATTATGGATTTGTCATTCATATTTTGTCTATATCTTTTTGTTGAGAATCCAGTTTAAGTTCTACATTAAATAAAAATTTTCTAAAATAAAACACTACGTAAAGATGAAAGACTCATTAATTCATTAAATTTTAAATTTTACTCAACTTTACACATTCAATTAAGAGAAGCTTATATTTACATTATATAATATAGTTTAATCTTCATTTAATCAATTAAAAAACTCTAATACATATGTATTCACACCAAATAAGTGAAACTTTATATTTGCATGTGATACAATAAGTTCAATGAATAATTTTATAAATTATATATAATAAACTTGATTTTAAATTATCTTAACCAAAAAAATATAAATTTATAAGAAGTTGTCTTTGAGACTATCCTTCGTAATTATTTAGTAACTATATCACTGTAAACTTAATTAAGGTATTGTCCGTTTGAAATATGAAATTTGACATAATTTTGTTTATATCTCAAAATATAATTTGAAAAGAGAAAAAAATATATAAATTATTTTATACCTTAATTTTCAATCAATGTAAAACTATTAAACATGATAAAAACACTCATTAATAAATAAATATTAAGAATAACTTATGGTCAAACATAAAAATCAATTTGATACAGGTAGTTGCACATAAAAAAAGCAACAAAGATGTTGTACCATTTTTTTTCCTTGTTTGTTTTAGGACCTCATATACTCATTTTATAGTATTTTTCTGATTTTTCTTTCTCTTTTAGTCAAAGAAAACAATGAAAGGAAATATGTGACGATAAGTATCTTTAATCCAGTAGTGTTCTTCACCCATTTGTTCTGTTTCTTTAATTTTGGCTAAAATTCATTTTTCTTAGAGAAAGAAAGACATTTTGAAACATATGGCAATTGTGTTACGTGGATTCACACTGCACATACAAATTCTAGTTTTGTTCTCGTGTGAAAGGCAATTATTGTTGGAGTCGTACAATGACATGCCAAAAGCATTGTTAGAAAAAGAAGAGGAAAAAAAACATCATCAAGAACCCCACATGAATGCACTATGTATATTATTCACATTATCTTATGCAAGCAATGCGTAATGTGTATGTGAGCCTTGAAGAGAGGAAGAAGTTATATTTGGTTTTCTAAATCCATCATGAGTTGAAGCTGCACTAGTGGAAAAACGCTGTTTAACGTCACTCATAAGACGTCGATTGGACGGTAGTCCGACGTATACTAGCGGACGATGGCATTACCGTAAATAAGTTGGTAAACTGAACTTCGATTTTTATAGAAAACGACGTCTATGATATATTCGACGTCTGCTCTGCCCGAAACTGACGTCCAAGGGTCTGAGGTAGGCGAGAAGACAGTCTTTCTTGCTCCCATTGACGTCGGTTGTGACGGGGGGCTGAAGTCTACCTGGCTGCAATTCATGTTCTTCACCTGATTTTCAGGCGCTTAGACGTCACGTAGTAAAAAACCAACATCTATAATGTCCGGAAGGCGGGAAGATAGTCAATTTCTGCAACATAGACGTCGAACTTTTGGGGATGCGACGTCTATGTGACTGTAATTAATGCTATTCACCAAACTCGCAAGCAATTCGACGTCCGGTAAAGGGGCACCAACGTCTAAAATGTTATAGACGTTGGCGCCCCAGGACAACCGTCGTCTACTTCCCTGACAGGAAATGAAACGTCAATCCGATCAGTGCCGTAGACGTCGGCGCCCATTGTGTCCGACGTCTAATAGGCAGATTAAAATTTTTATTCGACGTCACATTAGTAATATAACCGACGTCTACGTGACTATAGACGTCAGTTTCTATAGCAACCGACGCCTAATTTCATGTTAAATAAACCGCAGACTCGGAGGAGTTTCGCGGCATTGCAGTTTCGCCTTGCAGACTCGCCTCATTTAATCGTCTTCCTCCTCTCCTTTTTCTCTCTTGCGCCATTGCATTCTAGTTTCTGATAACATCATCGTCTTCCTCCTCTCATTTTTCTCTCTTGGGGCATTGCATTCCAGGTGCGTATTTTCTTATTTAAACCGTTTAAACTTTGTTTAGACCAATTATATTAGTCTTCTGGTTCAACTGATTAAAATTTGTTTTCCTTGTGTTGTGTTTTAGTGCAGTTTTGTTCCTTTCTTGGGGTAACACAGTACCACATTCTTCCTTTGCTAGCTGCATCCAAGAAAAAGTGGCGTCTTTTGGATTTCTCGTGGCGTTTCAACCCAAAAACGACCATGAGTTATTGCCTAGTTATCGTTTCACCGTAATTTTTCCCTCTTGTGGTTGAAAATGAAACTAGGCAAGAACTCATGTTCGATTTTGGGTTGAAATATCATGAGAAATTCAAAAGACGCAAGCTTTTTTCGGGGGAAACTAGCAAAGAAAGAGTGTGCTACTGGGCTTTCCAAAGACAGGAACAAAACTGCACTAAAACACAACGACTATATTAGACGTCGGTTAATGCATACACCGTCTATAGTGACATTAGACGGTGGTTAGTGACATGTTCGATGTCTTTATGTGCTCTTAGATGTCGGTTATTGCTTTTTCCGACGTCTATATATTGTCTTTAGTAGTTGGTTTACACGCCTGCACCGACGTTTAGTGACGTCGGACATTGAACTAACTAACGTCTGTATAGACGTCTGTTATGTGGATGTTCGACGTCTCGTTAACGTCACCGGTATAGACGTCGGTTGTAAAGAAAACGTTAAAAGCCTAAAATAACCGACGTTAAGCAGCGTTTTTCCACTAGTGCTGACTTTATTCTTAAAATGTGTCTCAGTTAGATAAAAAAAATTATATAAATAAAGATTTATTTTAATGCGTAATCAATGAAACGTGTAGAAACTTCGTTTAAGAGTGATAAAATTAAGTATTACTCCAATCGAAAACTACTTTATATATATATATATATATATATATATATATATATATATATATATATAATTTATTACTACTCTTTGAAAATTTTACAGACTTAAAGTTGCAAAATAATTGAAACATATAATACTTTTAACATCGGTTAATCGAGATCGAAGATTGAAAGGTATACTAAAATTTGGATTTTTTTTCAAAATTTATGCTTTTTTTTATTTTTTTTTAATAGGACCGATGACTTCAATTATTTAAAAAACCTTTGTCATATCTACTTTCTGTTGTGGCTCCTTGGACAAACGAGGTCAAAAGGTTGATAAAAATTTTAAAATTTTCACTTTTTTTTTTTTCGAGACGGACATATGGTCTTGGTTATTTGAGCAACCAATGTCATATCTACTTTTTTATTGTGGTTTCCTGGACAAACGAGGCAAAAAAAGATTGATCAAAATTTCAAAATTGGTACTTGCTTTTTTTTTTGAGACAAACATATGGTCTTGATTATTTGAACAACCGATACTATATCTACTTTCTATTGCGGTTTCCTGGACAACCGAAA
Source organism: Vigna reflexopilosa (assembly GCA_027742785.1). NCBI lineage: Eukaryota > Viridiplantae > Streptophyta > Magnoliopsida > Fabales > Fabaceae > Vigna > Vigna reflexopilosa. The sequence continues at coordinate 2,593 of JAFNIE010000704.1, read as the reverse complement.
CTAAAATGTTAAAATTATTTTTTTATTAGGGACTTTCTTGTAACTTAAAACTTGATACACTTTGTTAAAATATACCAACTAAAAAAATCTTTACGTAAATATAAATATAAATATATATATATATATATATATATATATATATAATAAATATATATATACACACACGTATGTATGTGTTGCAAAATTTTAGTAAATAGGTGGAAGAGCACGCACCTAATCGTGTAATCTTCTGTCACTTACTATTATACACTATTTTTATTAATATATAATTATCATACGTAATAGGATTAAGTGAGATTGGTGAGGTTTATTTAATTAAAAACTTATAAAGTTATTACCAAATACACTAAAAATATAATTCACCCCATTGATAGAAATATATATGATTGAATTAGGAGGAATTTAAGAAGGGTAAAAGTTATTTAAAGTGAAGTACACCCACGTAGTTGATCTGATATGTTTTGGATTGTTATTGATTTGGACATCAAGTATTGATGTTTGTACAACTACATGTGACCACACTTCATGCATGCATACACATATGCTGTCTCTCTCTCTGTCTAAGAATACATTACTTTTCTCGTACCTGAATTGTGTTTTTTAACTTTATACATACATATGGATGAGAATGATTAAGACAACACAATGCAGTGAATATAATTTCTCCTATTTTACAAGAATATATCAGGAAAAACTATAAAAAAAAAAAACAAAAACAATAAATTACTAAAATCACAAAGGATACAAGATTTTTAACATGAAAAACCATTTAAAGTAAGGGTAAAAATTATGAATTGTCCAGGCTAAAAAAATAACTCTACTATAATCAATAAAGATAAGTTTTAATTAATTGCACAAATAGTATTAACACATTGTTAAACAACAAAACAACAAGCTTATAAATAGAGAATAACAAAAATAAAGACAACTTAAATATGCATTCGCCGTTCGAATTGAATTTCTCCTAATTAAGACCTTATATCAACGATCTCAACGGTCATAATGAAACAATGTTCTTAATCTGTTGTCAAATTTTAAGCACAATCTAATGGTGAAGGAATCCTCAATATCGATTTTACAATCATAGCTTAGTGAAAAACGTGAACAAATTTTGCCCTCTTTCTCTCTCTCAATATGTTAGGGTTCTAAATGGATTCTGACTCTACCTTTTTTTTTGTCTCTTACTTACTTTCCACTCTCATTTCCATTAGGTTATATGAAACACAAACTTTTCAAAATTTGGGCATTTTCTCTACATAGGAAGGGAGTCTAATATCCAATACTCAAAAAATCTCTCCCTCACAAGTATGTAGAGATAACCGCTAAATCGACAATCTCACAACAAGCTTAAAATTTCCCTCTTGGCAATGCTTTAGTCGTTATATTGGTACCATTGTCATCTATATGAACCTTTTCCAACTCTAATAACTTAATATCGAAAACATCATGTATCTAGTGATATCTCACATCAATATCTTTGGGTCTAGAATGAAAAGTTGGACTCTTAACAAGATGGATAAAACTCTAACTATCAATAAACAATGAATAGTTGATAACGTCTATTTTTACCTTTTTTTATGTATCTATTGTCATGAATAAATCAACTCTTTCCTAGTTTCGCTAGTGTAACGAAGAGAAATGACATCATTTATTTTTACAATACGCTTTGATTTGCAAACCAAGACCTATACTAATGATGTAAAAAGGTGGAGACTTTTGCCTCGTTTCCAACCAAGGTAATATGCTAATGTTCATGCTTTATTAAGTAATATTAATTGTTACAGCAACAATGATATAGTTATTATTCAGTTTACTTTATTATTTTATTAATCAGATTTTTAAAATATTAAAGTCTTCAAACTTTTAAACATTAAATGATATCTTCTGAAAGCTCTAACAAAAAAAAATGTTTTTAAAATAATAAAATTTTTCAAAAATAAAATATAATTAAAAAATTTATCACTATGAGAAAATTATTAAAATAATTAATTTTGGAGACTAAAATAATTAATCATCACATTCATTAAGTTAGATTTTAACTAAATATTAATTCTAAATTAGTCTCTAGTTAACCGCTAATGTCACACACCAAATCTAATTGACCAATTAATTATAATTTTTTTTTCATTTATAATAGAAATTGTTTTAAATACTAATAATTTTACTTTATATAACAACATTTAAATTAGTTAATACAGTAACAATTATTTTTCTATAATTGATTTTTATTTGATAACTTTATTGTAGTATATAACTTAATAGACCAAACTTAAGGCAAACTGATCAGTAATGAGTTTGGTTAAATTGACTTCAATAGCAAAAAAAAATACAAAATCTAAGTTAAGTTACTGACGTTCTTTTTATTAGATTGGGTGATGTTTTATTCAAACCCAAATACGTATAAACCCCTAATTGTCACTAGATGCAATAAAATATTAGTAAATATAATGACACATTATGACATAATGGCAATAACTGCAACAATATATTAAAACTATTGACAGAGAAAACCCTAATGTACCAAGATTAGTCAAATTTTACCTAATATATACACAAAAAGTCGTAAAAAAATTCGACTACAAACAAAAATTTG
>JAFNIE010000703.1:0-26375 GCA_027742785.1 Vigna reflexopilosa | reverse complement strand
AAACCCTTGGAAATAGAGACGGTTAAAAGAAACTCTGGCTATTCCCGACGATTTGCAAAACCCCCTGGAAATAGCGGCGGTTTTTCCATAATCCCGGGAAATTGTGGCGGTTTCATACAAAACCGCCGATAATGCTTAACGACGTTGCTTTTCCCCGAGACTTTTGTAATGGGAAACAAATTTTTCAAGGGTTAAAACCGCCGGAACGCTAAAAATAACCCCTGAAAAAATTATAATTTTTTGTAGTGGAAGATGTATATTTTATTTTTTAATAATGTATTATTTGTTAATTTTCAATTTTATAATAACGTACATTAATTATAATAAACAATTGGTTTGTTATAATTAATGTTAATGATAATAAATTGATAATATAAGATACTATCGTTTTATATATAATGATTTGACTATAACTATTCAACGTTAGACTTCGTAAAGAGTTTTAATTAAGTGATTTCGCACCGTATAAATTATATTGAATATAGGATATATATTTGGATTACAATGTTAAAGAAAACTTAATAATATTCTAAAATTTCTTATAAAATATTTTATTTTTAATATTTTTATTATGGACATAACAATACAAAGAAATAGATAAAGGGTTTTGGAATACTTTTTTTTTAAAATATAACTAAAATTAATTCAATTTGTTATAAAATCACTAGGAGTTAATGAATTAGAAACAGTGTAACACCCCAAATTCTCACCCTGAAATTGAATAGATAATATAATTATTGTACATTTATTTTACAATCACGTCTCACGTAGTATAAAAAGTTCATACTGAAAATACATTATGCTTTCAAACATCACATAAAACACTCATTTTTTTTTCTTTCTTCTTAAACTATTTTTCATTTCTCTGTTGCCTCCTGCTTCACTTGTATTGGTTCAGACGTCGTTCCCTCAGCTTCTGTATAACATATACATTATACGATCATCGCAAAAATAAGATTTTCGGCACAAATAGCAAGTAAGGGTGAGCTAGCATACAAAATTCTAAAAGGGAGGCAATAACACTGTTATTATACATAATACATTCACCAAAAATTCATGTAAGATGCAACTATTATATTAGACTCTATAAATCGGATATAATGTTGATGGAAGTCTCGGGTGGTCATGCACTTGTGGTGACCTCTACTCCTCTCAAAACAAAATCTTTGCCACATACAATCTATCAGATCACGCAGAAGGTTAGTCTGTTAACATCTATGACCATAATTGTGCATAGATTAGGACCTCCTACCCCTCTCACCACATAACACATCCTTCTCTATTTGAGACTGGATAATTATTAGAGTATTAGGATAAGCACCAGCAACAAGAGCCTCAACATCAACACATACATTAATATCATGCCCTTATAGAGTCTCTCCCTGAGACTCATACTATATTAAAATGCGTAATTTCATATCCAATATCATAAAATACATTTATCACAGAAATCATACAAAATGAATATATGTAACATCCCAAAAATACAGTGTAAAACCATATAATAGAATAATCACATATTAATAATATTACATCTCAGTTCTACAAGAAAAGAAGGTACGATTAGGACCGAACGACCTTAAAAAATGCCATAGAATTTAAACTTTACAAAATCTACAACCTAGACCGAACGGTTTCCAAAATTTATACTTATATCGAACGGTTCTACAAAATAGAAGCAAAACTAATGACTGAACGGTCCTAAGGTTCCAATTTCACTTCCACTTCTTCCAGAGCTTCTTCCAGCAACTTTTCTCCTTCTGCTCACATCCATAGGATGATCATTGCAACAGGAATAAAGACAATAAAAATAGACAAAACAGACAAGACAGGAAATAGGGTAAGCTTATGTAATTTAATTAATGAAATAAACATATATTTCACATAAGTATGATACAAATCGATAAATCAATTATACACAATCAATCATACATTATTGCATGCAATACACAACCACTTGACTCAGATTGTCCGTACTGTATGAATTCTGTGTAGCTACGACGTTTTTGCACCCGGGTGATGTAGTAGCTAGGATACTCTCAACAGCTCCCACCCGAGGTTAGTCTGTTATACTACGCCCATCTTAACTTATGGACTAGGACCTCCTGCCATTCTCATACATGATCTACTCCTCTCTACTTGAGAATGAGTAATCATAGAATATTAGGATAAACACCACCTTAGCATGACCACATTCATACGTTACCATTCAATAACCAAATTCTGAGATAATCCTCCCTGGAATACTCTTTCATAACCATACCATTTCATTCGTATCACATTTCAAATTCCACGATACTTCATTATCAATATATTCAATTTGAATAAAGACAACACTTTTTCATCATAGAAACAAGTATGAACTAAAGAACACCTTTTAGACTAAACTAACCGAACCTTGAGTGTATTATCGAGCAGTATTTTACTTATTCGGAGAACATGATCGAAAGAGGTATTAATATTATGTTTGTGAACAAGACCGAATGGAATAACACCCCTTAGTAGCTAACATGACTAAACGCTATTTACCAAGTGAACCACTTCAATGAACCGACCCTTAAGAGTTTAAACCGAACACTACGAAGCCTAGGCTGAATACTAAGACTCTAGGCCGAACACCATTTATTGAGACCGAATTCTATTTGACACCGAATACTAATAACAGACTGGATACTATGAAGAAATCGAGAGCTAGAAAGATATTGAGTACTAATAATACTTAGCTTTAGTCTTAAGATAGAACATTGAAGAGATCGAGTGCTAGTGTGAGACCAAGCACTGTAGAAACATAACACCATTGAGTTTTGCTGAACGTTCTTATTAAAAAATAGTAATAGTAGATTATTGTGACGAGACTGAGCATTTGGTTTAAAACCGAGCACTACTGAGACCGAGCGCCTGGTTTAAGACTAAGCACTACTTAACTTATAGAATGAAGGATTATATATGTATTAAATACAGATACAAATAATTGATTTTTACTGGAGGATAAATATACTAATATATGTGGAAGTAATATTGAATACCTTACTAGACTTATTACCAAATATAAAAAGACAACTATACTTAGACATAATACTTATTTACAAGTATACTAAGAGAAAATCGATTGGTCTTTTAACTAAAATTCTTCCTAGAAGAAGAACCCAGTCCAGACCGAATACTCAATGAAAAACCGAACGATCAATAATGACTTTCGGTGATAAAATAGAATTACGCAGGAAGTTGCAGACTTAAGATCAAAACCCTACATCAACCCAATTCCCATCACTTGTAACTCATACACACATACATTCAAACATGCAGTACCAATAATACTTCATATTCATCCAACAATCCAGCAAACAATACAACCACTCAGAATAAGAATCATAATCAAATCATATAAGCTTCCCTTACCTCTAAATGTAGTCGAACGCTCACAGTTTGAATAGAATAACTCACCACCAGAAATCTTAGAATTATACAGGTCACGATTTATGAAACTAAACCAATCAAAAAACCAGAAGTGTGTTCAGAATAAGATGTTAAACTCAAGCAATCAGAAACTTGGTTTGCATGTACCAGAAAACTATAGTGCTATGAGAGGGATGAACTTACCAGTTCAGAATGACAATTTGATCGGCTTAAAAGGAAGGGTTTAACGCCAACAATATTCAGGTGTTGCCTGAATGATGGTCGGAGAAAAAGAAAGGTAAGAATTGGTAGAGAGAAGATGAAGATTGTAGAGAGAAGAAGGAGAAAATGAAAGTTTCAGAAGTTTGAAGACGAAGGGTGCATGTAGAAAAGTGGCACGAAATTTGAAAGTTTAAATTTTTCATCACCGTCAAAATCGATCGGTCACTCAGCTGCTCACACCTATCTTTCACTTTCGGATTTTCACTAATACCTGGCTTCCACTTACATGGGGTTTTTAAGGGTTCTGACAATATATCACAAAATATATTAACAAAACAATAATAAAATACCACTATAAATGGTCACCGAAGAAGAATCAAATGTTTGATGCATCAAACTCACCATAAACGCCAGTACATATGACTAGTCACAACTTACTAGATCAGACCAGGGCTACTCTATGAATAGGGATGTATCAACTCCGGTTTTTAATATTCCTCTATCCTACCATAAAAAATAACCTTAATATAAACATTCTGGGGAAACAAGAAGTTGAATCTGGCATAGCCGGTTAGACATCTTTTTATCCTTCCAGAAAGATGCAATAGAAAAGAATAAAAACAATAAAAGTTCTGGGGAAACAAGAAGTTGAATCTGGCATATCCGGTTAGACAACTTCTCATTCTTCCAAAAAGATGCAAAAGAAACAAATAAACGTTCTAGAGAAACAAGAAGGTAAATCTGGCAAAGCCTATTAGACAACTTCTCATCCTTCTAAAATGATGCAAAAGAAACAAATAAACGTTTTGGGAGAATAAGAAGTTGAATTTGGCAAAGTCGGTTAGCAACTTCTTATCTTCCAGAAAGATGCAAAAGAAACAAATAAACGTTCTTGGGAAACAAGAAGTTGAATCTGCCAAAGCCGCTTAGACAAGTTTTCATCCTTCCAAAAAGATGCAAAAGAAACAACTAAGTGTATTAGGAAACAAGAAATTAAATCATAATGTAACCACAACAGAACATAATCAAAATCACGTTTTACAACCATCAATAGACGTGGATCTCATCACAGAAGTATGTTCATATTCAAAATTCAAGATCATGCAAAAGCAAAAGATTCCATATTCAAGATTTAAGATCAGAAAAAAGTAAAAGATTCCATATTCAAGATTCAGGATCATACAAAAACAAAAGGACTCCATATTCAAGATTTAAGATCAGACAAAAGCAAAAGATTGCATATTCAAGATTTAAGATCATACAAAAACAAAAGCTCAAGATTTGCTCCCATTACCTCTATTCCAGACCTAATCTCCTGCTTAGAAATTGTTCCCCGAAAACTTCAAGAATTTCCCTGTTACAACTAGAATTTCCTCAAACTCTCTCTTCTCTCAAAATTTCTCAAATTTTGGTACAATTTCAGCCTTTCCCTTGCTTGCTATTTATAGGCTAAGATTTGGCACTTGATAACGGTTGAAAAACCGTTATTTTTATAGTTAATTTTGACATTAAAAACATCCTTTATGGCTTAGAAACTAGCTTGAAATCATGATTTTGCTTAAGTTATGGAGATAAGAGAGTTTGATAGGTTTTTTGCTTGGTTTTCCTTGTTTTGACAGGAATTAAGATGAATTGGATGAAGAATTTGAAGTAACAAGGAGTTGGACCCAGGAAAGGAAGGAAAAGTGCACAAAAGAAGAATCGCAGCCACCGCTCAGCTCCATTTTCACCACTCAGTGCCAATATTGCTATTGAGTTCTCTGCCTGACACCTAAGTGCCATTGCTAAGGGTTATTCCAACTATCGTAGTCACTGTGGAGTGGCATTTCTACCGCTGAGCGCTAGAGTCTGCTGTTGAGTACATTGTTTCACACCTGGGCACCATCGTTGAGCGTCATTCTGAGTGCCGCACCTACCGCTGAGCGCAATTCTTACCGCTGAGCGTTGTCAACTTGGGCCTGGGGCCAGTTTTCTATTATTTTTATGTTCTATTAAGATAATCTGCATAAAAACTAAGAACTATATTACAACTACATGGACACACTAAATAATCCAAAAGTAAAATAGAACAAAAAACTATTAATTGCAAAGAAATTATTTACACTTTTATAATATTACATTAATTAATTTTTTTATTAAACAGTGCAAATATACATATATATATTAAATCAAATTTTATATAAACAATTTAAATACTATATTTAAACATACGACACATAGTCAAAAACTATATTAGTTGAATATATTAATTATATATTAAAATAAGATGTAAATTAATGATATTTTTTTAATGAAAACATATTTTATTGACTAATTATTTTTAAAAACGAAAAAGTATAAAAATAAATTCTTTATAAATTCGTGTTTAGATTTCAATATTTAAATATTGTATTTTAAATATCAAACATAGTCAAAATTTACCTTCAAAGTAATTATATCTTAACGTAATAAATAAGTTATTAATATTTTTATTATTAAATAGATTTAATTGAGTAACTATTTTTAAATGTGAAAGCGTATAATAATTTTTTTTCTATAAGTTCATGGTTAGCTTTCTTAAAACAATGCAAAAAACTTTATCCTCTACTCAAGATTTGAATCCTTAAACAATACTTAGAAAAGAAATATGAGAAAAGTTGAGATCAAAGCTATTGGAGATTTAATTGTTTTTAGTTTTTCACATGCTTAATGGCAAAACCGATAGAGTTTTATGCGAAGTTAAATGTGTATTAAAATGTGATCCTAAACAAGCATTCCTTTCATTATATAGAAAATGTATTCAGTATTGTGAATCAAACTATAATAAATTATCCTCTATTTATAAATGTTTTACTAGTTGTGACTTAGTAAAGTCAATTACCCAGAACATTGATATGCGCTCTCTCAAAATAATTAGAATTGTTTCCATAGTTTTACATTTTTATTTAGATTTCATTTTATTAAATATTTTTTCATAACTTTGATAATTAGCTTTCCTTTTTCTTATTACTTTAAGACTTAATATCACTAATAGTCCCAATATTTGTCAGCTTTGTTCGAAATGATCCTAATTTTTTTAAAATGTTCAATGTAGTCTTAAAGATAATAATTTGTGTTCAATTTAGTCTTTTTGGCTAATGCCGTGTAAATTGTTAACGGCCAAATGTCCAACTGTGCAATATTCAAATGGATGGCATTTAACTGCCCATGTGGACATTTTAATCGCGCCACCATCACTAGTGCAGAATTGACTTATAACGTCCCCCCATAGACGTCCGTTCCCAAAAGTCCCAACGTAAATAATTGACCGGTGACATTTTCGTAAATAAGTGAAACTGTAGACGTCCGTCCCCTCCCAGGACGGATGTCTATAATATTATAGACGTCCGTGGGGGGGGGGGTGGACGTTTAAGGGCTGAACAAAATCAACCCTAAAACGTCCGTCCTGTGAGGGCGCGGACGTCTATAATATTATACACGTCCGCCCCCCCAAAACGGACATTTAGGGTCTTGACAGGGTGGTTGGAGCATTAAATGTCTTCAGCCCCTTAAACGTCCGTCCTGGAAGGTGGCGGGCGTCTATAATATTATAGACGTCCGCCCCTTCAGGACGGACGTTTAGGGTGCTGACAGGTGGTTGGAGAATTAATGCTCCAACTACCCTGTCAGCCCCTTAAACGTCCGTCCTGGAGGGAGCGGACGTCTATAATTATAGACGTCCGCTCCCTCCAGGACGGACGTTTAAGGGGCTGACATGGGGAGTTGAAACGTTCAGTTGTTCAGCCCCTTAAACGTCCGTCCTGGAGGGGACAGACGTCTATAATATTATAGACGTCCGCCCCCCCAAGACGGACGTTTAAGGGGCTGACAGGGTAGTTGAAACGTTCAGTTGTTCAGCCCCTTAAACTTTCGCCCCCCATTGACGGACGTCTATAATATTATAGACGTCCGCCTCCCAAGACGGACGTTTAAGGGGCTGACATGGGGAGTTGAAACGTTCAGTTGTTCAGCCCCTTAAACGTCCGCCCCCTACTGACGGACGTTAATATTATAGACGTCCGTGCCCCCCATCACGGACGTCTAAAACCCCCCGCGAACATCAATTTTAAATTACCATAGACGTCATATTAGTGACGGGCCGGACGTCTATACTATTATAGACGTCCGGCACTCTGGGGCCCGGACGTCTAACAATATTAATACGCGAAACGCGAACCCGCGAGCAGAACGCTCACTATTCATCGTTGTCCCCCCGCGAGCGCTGTCTGCCATTGATTTTCCAGGTGCGTTTTCTCTCTTTTGGATCGTTTAAATTGACTTTCAATCCGATTACATTGCTCTGTGATGAAATATCTTTGATTTGAACCGATTAAAAATCGTTTTCTGTCCGTTTTTATGTAGTCTCTTGCGTGTTCTTGGGCGGCTTCTTTGACTGTTTTTGGACGAGGTGTTAGGCCGTTTCCTCCTCGATTTCCCTCCTTTCATTTCGAATCTACTTTTCAGGTTAGCTTGTTTTTATTGATAAATTTTTGTATGCATGTAATTGGGTTTTGTGTATGCATGTTTTTTACTCTAAAGTGTGCATGTGTTATTGGATTTTGAATATGCATGTATTAGTTGTGTTATTATAAGTATGAAATCATTGAGTGACACTTAGTTCCCGTTTGAAATTTAACACAAACGATTAATCTTTTAATCGTTTGTGTTAAATTTTGAATTGTCCGATTGAACAGTTTGAGAAAATTAATTTTCATAATTTACAAGATGTCAATTGGAGTTTACGGATAAGATTGATAAAATTTCGCTTCAGTACTTGTGTTCTTCTCCGGATGCATATTTGATTGTGGTCATCGTTCACTACTCTCATTTCATGTATTTCGGAGACCAATGCGAAATGCTGCCGAAATCTTATCAATTTTATGATGTAGACTTCAATGCACGTGTCTGAGCAAATTATGAAAATTAATTTTTTTGAATGGGTAGGGCCTAACCTTGTGAGAGTTAAAAAACTTGAACTAATGATTTTACGAACATAGTATGGATCGAAGCTAGATGAACGAACGTCGCATCAGTGAAGAATATGATAAGGGTGTTTCGAAGTTCTTGCAATACGTTGAACAAAATGCTAAGTCTGTCAACGGGACATATTTTTGTCCTTGTGTCCGTTGTCTTAATCAAATACGGCAAGACTTAGGCAATGTGCGTGACCATCTATTCATGTACGGCATAATGAGGACTTATACCGTTTGGACTTGGCATGGAGAAGTACTGGACCAGCCTACCACGTCACGAGGAACGGATTATGTGGAAGAATGGATAAGTGACCATTTAGAGGACATGATACGTGATGTCGGTGAAGATAATTTAGGAAGGGCTAATTTGTATGATTCTCTTATTAATGATTCAGAGCAACCGTTGTTCCCAGGATGCTCGAACTTTACACGTCTGTCTTCAACATTAAAGTTATTTAGTTTAAAAGCAAGGAATGGATGGACCGATAAAAGTTTCACCGAGTTGTTGAAGTTGTTGAAGGAGATGCTTCTAAAAAATAATACTCTACCTATTCGTAATTACGAGGCCAAAAACTGTTTATGTCCAATGGGTCTTGAATATCGAAAGATACATGCTTGTCCTAATGATTGTGTTTTGTACACAAAGGAGTTTGCTTCGTTAAAGTATTGTCCAACATGTGGTTTATCCCGTTTTAAAAAGAAATCTGACCGAGTCACTGGTAATGAAGGTAATGATGGTGCACCTGCTATGGTGATGTGGTATTTGCCTATAATACCTAGGTTCAAACATATGTTCTCTGTTAAAGAAGATGCAAAGAACCTTAAATGGCACTCTGACGAAAGAAAGTGCGATAATCTTCTTCGACACCCTACTGATTCTCCACAATGGAAAAATATTGAAGACAAATTCCCTGAATTTGGTGCGGATCCGAGAAACTTAAGGCTTGCACTTGCAACTGATGGTATGAATCCTTATGGAAACTTAAGTAGCAAACACAGTTCGTGGCCAGTTATGTTGATGATTTACAATCTTTCTCCTTCGTTGTGCATGAAGAGAAAATATGTGATGTTGTCCATGATGATATCGGGTCCTAGACAACCTGGAAATGACATTGATGTTTACTTAGCACCTTTAATTGATGATTTGAAATTGTTGTGGGAAGAAGGCATCGACGTGTTTGATTCACATGTTCAGGAACAGTTCCGTTTGCGTGCAATGTTGTTTTGCACTATAAATGATTTCCCAGCATATGGAAACTTGAGCGCTTATAGTGTTAAAGGTCATTTTGCATGTCCCATATGTGAAGAAAACACTAGTTACCTTCAGTTGAAGCATGGTCAGAAGACGATATATATAAGACATCGAAAATTTCTTCCTCGTAATCATCCTTATCGTAGATTGAAAAAAGCATTTAATGGAAGTGCTGAGGATGAGATTGTGTGCAGAACCCTGAATGGTGAAGAGGTGTACAACGAAGTCAAAAACATTGACATTGTGTTTGGAAAACATCATAAAAGTACCTTTGCAAAGAACATTTGGAAGAAACGATCGATATTTTTTAAGCTTCCATATTGGTGTGAACTTGATGTTAGACATTGTATTGATGTGATGCACGTTGAAAAAAATGTTTGTGACAGTGTCATCGGAACTTTATTAAACGTCAAAGGGAAGAGCAAAGAGGGAATAAAAGCAAGACAAGATTTGGCTGACATGGGAATCCGATCTGAGTTACATCCACAGATAATAGGAAGACGCACCTATCTGCCCCCAGCCTGTCACACACTTTCCAAAAAAGAAAAACAAAGTTTTTGTAACTATTTAAGAAGTGTGAAGGTTCTGCAAGGTTATTCTTCAAATATTAGTAACCTTGTGTCTATGCAAGACTTAAAGCTAGTTGGTTTAAAGTCTCACGATTGTCATGTATTGATGCAACAATTGTTACCTGTTGTTATTCGAGGTATATTACCTCCTTCTGTTAGGGGTATTCTGACACGTCTGAGTTTTTTCTTTAATGCCATTTGCAACAAAGTTGTTGACCCTCGAGGTTTAGATGAATTGGAAAATGAGGGAATAAGACTACTATGTCAATTGGAGATGTATTTTCCACCTTCCTTTTTTGACATCATGGTACATTTGATTGTTCATCTAGTTAGAGAAATTCGAATATGTGGGCCTGTCTTCTTAAGGTGGATGTACCCAGTTGAAAGATACATGAAGATCTTAAAGGGATATGTCAAGAATCAGTATAGACCAGAAGCTTCAATCATAGAGCGATACGTTGCAGAAGAAGCCATTGAATTTTGTTCAAGTTATATGCCATCTTGTGAACCCGTCGGTCTTCCCAAGAGCAAAAATGAAGGAAAATGTGAAGGTAAGGGTGTTCGAGGTGTGAGAATTCAAAGTGTTAGCAGAAAAGAAATTGACCAAGCTCATTTGTACGTCTTAAACAACACTGTTGATGTGATTCCTTACATTTCTGACCACGTTAATGAAATAAAGGCAGCAAACCCAAAAATGAGTGAAAAATGGCATCTTAATGAACATGTGAAAACCTTCTTGCAATGGTTTAAGAAAAAGATGTATGCGACTCCACATGTTTCTGAAACTTTATTGAGGTTATCTCGTGGGCCGAACACAGATGTCACTACATATGGTGGGTACTATATAAACAATATTTCTTTTCAGATAAAGGTAGAAGATGACAAAAGCAGAGTTCAAAATAGTGGCGTCACACTACAAGCTGAGGCTGTGCACTTTGCAAGTTCTAAAGACAAAAATCCAATCACAGCATCCATCAGTTATTTTGGAATAATACAAGAAATATGGGAAGTTAATTACGTCACTTTTAGAGTCCCAGTTTTCAAGTGTAAATGGGTTGATATAAATTCTGGTGTCATGATGGATGACCTTGGTTTCACATTGGTAGACTTGAACAAGATGAATTACACTAATGAACCATTTATCATGGCTAGTCAAGCAAGACAAATATTCTACGTAAGTGATCCATCGAATAACAAATGGTCAATGGTTTTAGAAGGTAGAAACATGCATGGACATGATGATGACGATTCTCTTGATATACTTCAGACAACATCTGTTGCATGTAGACCCACTGAAGACCCAGTTGATGACGTTGCCAATGTAATGCAGGCAATTCGTAGTGATCACAACGAAGGCATTTGGGAAAAAACAATTAATTAATAGGTTAATATTTTCACTTTTATTGACTTTATATGTATGTTCATCATAATTGAATTATTACTAACGTTGTATAATTTTTCAGGTATGTCGGCCTCAGACTCAGGATCGGGAAAGAGCAGACGTGGATGAGGCATCACCCGAGTGGCAGATGGACATCCGGACGCGTGGATGGTCAGAGGAGGCATGTTGACATCGACCCCAGATCAGGTCATCCATCAGGGCCAAATGCTGATAGGTTTAGGAGTTATCTGGGCAAGTTAGCAAAAAGTCATGTCTCTATCCTTCATGCATGTTGGGATGACGTCCCAGAGGTCGACAAGAACCTCTTATGGCAAGATGTTCAGGTATGTTTAGACTTCATGCAATTTGTGATATACTTATCTGTTATGTTTTCTTTTGGTAACAAGTTTTTTGTTTTAAACAACAACATTTTTATATTCCAAACACAATGCAAATCAGAAAGAAAGTGTTATCGCATATAGCGATAAGATGGAGGGATTTCAAGAAAAGGCTGACACGACTATATGTCTTTGGAGATAGACAACATGAAAATCCATGTCAGCATTATACCTTCACAGAGGAGGATTAGATGCAGTTTCGTGCATCTAGAGAGTCTGAGGAATGGAAGGTATGTTTCTTAAGATCGTCTTTCATTGAGTTTTTATGATTTTACACTTACTTATATACATGGTTTCACAGGATAAAAGGTTAGCTGCCCAAGAAAGACAAAGGCTAAACGACGCACCCCACTTGTTATCACGAGGTGGATATGCAAAACTGGAGAAGAAACTGAGAAAGTCTAGAGCGGATGCCTTGGGACTTAAGTCGCCGGACCTAGCACCTGCACCTGCTAGGTACGAGCTGTGGAAGGCTGCTCGGACTACATCTGATGGGAACATGACATCTTCCTCAGCTGCCTTGATCTCACAGAGAATTGTAAGTTCAAATTATAAGCAGTTATTTGATTGTGTATCTATCACAACATGTCTTCTAAGTAACTTGGTTTTTTTATGTGCAGGATGAGTTGGTTGAGCAACAGACTCAGGGCACATTTGCTGGCCAAGGTAGGGACGACATTCTGACAACGGCCATTGGAAGGCCCGAGCACCCAAGACGTGTACGTGGAGTTCCTGGGGCGATTGGTCTTCGTGACTACTTTGGCCCTACACAGAAAAACCCCCAATCAATGAGTCAGGAGACATTGAGGCAGATGGATCTTCAGTGGGAGGAAAGACTCAACCAAAGCATGAGATCAATGGAGCAACGATTCATGGAGCAGCTACAAGAACAAAAACAAATACAAAGAGCGCTTGAAGAAAAGTTGCATTCCATGACGCAAGGCAACATGGGGGCCGATGAAACTCCCACACCACCTCGTGTCAGCACTAGAGGATCATGGATCATGCTCTGCTGTAGACCCCACTCAGTATAGCGGTCAATATGAGCTGTTAGTTGATGGGGATCCCCCACGCATTGTGGCTGTCGGACGAGTGCTTGAGGGAGGGCAGACCATTCATGGTGTTGCCATATTACCCCAACACGTGTGTGTGACCATTGACGAGGTTCGGGATCCCCAGGCTCAGGTGCCTGTACCCACTCCAGAAATTAACTTTGTGGGGGAGGCCATAGGATCATTTATTGCCTGGCCTAGAGCATTGATCATGTCCCACATCGCTACTCCACAGGTATAATGTCTTTTTCCTTAGTATTTCTATGTTTATTCTTCATATAATTGTTGATAAAGCTTTGACGTAAATTCTTATCTTCAGTTCACACGTCCTCAGAAGCAGCCAATTCATGATACAGTCATACATGAAGATGATGAGATGGCTGAAGCGGAGGATGATCCTTTATCAAAGTTAATGTCAAAATTACCTAGATTGAAGAAAACATCATTAGAACTATACTGGGATTTGAGGGTATTTGGTCTTCCCCCATATGTGCTAGTTTATATCACATTTTCTGATGCATTGGAGGTGATTGGGGGAGACAAGATGTTGAATATTTCCATCATTCAGCTGTGGTGCATGTAAGTTAGTCAATTTGGTCTTTCATATTACTTTTATTTACATTGTTATAGTTTCTAACAACTTAACTTTGTTGTTTTAGGTACATGGACACAATCGTTGTAGACCAAGATCGGTCTTCCATGTACGGATTTGTTGAACCTCAGACCATTCAACCGTCTGGTAACACACTTCAAAACAGACAACATTATATGCAAACATGGATGGATGAGTCAAAAAGAGACGTATACCTTGTGCCATACATTGAGGGGTAGGTGTTGTTATATGTGGTCAGGTCATTATTATAGTTTCCTTAATTAGTTGAATAACTATTTGTCCTTCGTCATAGGTCGCACTAGCAGCTGATGGTCATCATTCCCAAACAATGTAAAATTATATGGTTTTGTTCGTTGCACAGGAGGATGAAAAATGAGTTGAGAACCATGCTTCAAGGGTAACTGTTTCTCCAAAAATGACTTTGAATTTGATGTTCACCTTCAACTTTTATGATAAAATAGTCATATTAATTATACTTTGTGTTTTCAATCTGTACAGAGTTATTGGTAAATCTCGTGGTCAACTGGTTCAAATTTTGTATCCAAAGGTTGTAAGTCATTTATAGTTTCTAATTCATTTTCTATGTTATTGAATGATCTAAATTCTTAACTATTTAGTTTGTGATTTTAGTGTAACCAACAACTAGATTCATGGGAATGTGGCTTCTATTTGATGTGTTGGATTAAGACCACCATTCGAGCTGTCATTACAGATGACTGGAATGAGGTAATGATGTATACCTTCAATACATTACAAATCAAATTCATCTTCAACATATATGAAACAATAATGAATCTTTCTTGAATTTTACAGCGCTTCAAGAGTACATCGCCTATTACAGAGGACACAATTAAACAGATAAGGCAGGAGTGGACCACTTATCTTCTGCAAAGATGGAGTTAGGAATAGTTATATTTCTTGTTGAACATTGTTTAGTTTTAGTTTAAGTTTTATGTTGATAGTTTGGTAGTGGATTGAACTCCACATTAAGTAGAACTTTGTTTATATAAAACGCATATTTATATTATTGCAAAATTGTTCTGGGACATTTTTCTGCTTTTCAGGTGTGGTTTTATTGAAAAAATAAACTAATTTTTAAAAAAAACACCCAGTAGACGTCTGTTAGTGTACAGTCGGACGTCTATAGACGTTTGTCAGTGCACACACGGACGTCCACCCCCCAGCCCCTACCAAAAACAATTCAACCAGGTAGACGTCTGGGGAGGGAGGAGGCGGACGTCTATATAGACGTCCATCCTAACACAGCGGATGTCTATATAGACGTCCAGTCTTGCACAACGAACGTCTATATAGACGTCCGTCCTGACACAACAGACGTCTATATAGATGTCCGTCCTAACACAGCGGACGTCTGAGTAACGTCACCCACATAAATGTCGGGCGTACGTCAGACGTCAAAAGGCCAAAAAATCGGACGTCTAAAGCCCTTTCTGCACTAGTGCATAGAGTGCCACCACCACCGTTGTTCTTCTTCTCTGTCCAACAATCACCCAGAAACACCACCATGACCATCTTTCCCTTCCTCCACCGTGAATCGCCGTCAACATCTTGTCAAAAAACATACCATCTTTAAGACTACATTGAACATTTTAAAAACATTAGGACCATTTCGAACAAAGCTGACAAAAATTGGGACCATCAATGGTATATTAAGCCTAATTTTAACCATTTACTTTACTGTCTTATCAAGTGTACATGGTCTTACAAATAACGTGATGAATACATGCATGCAAGAGTTTACAAACAAGTTATAATTTGTAAGAATAATTTTTGAGTGAAAAATTGATAAAAGAAATTGTATTCCTAACATTTTTTAAGAAATAATCATGACCACTAAACAATATTGGTTTATTTTCATACTTGTTGATTAGTGTCGTCAAAATGGGTTGAAACCCGTGAGCCAACCTGGCTCACCACGGGTTTGAGCCGGGTTGGGTTGGAAAAAAATGCAAAAATTTTGATGCGAGCCAATTTTGACCCGGCTCACACGGGTTGAACCCGTGGTGGGTCGGGTTGGCTCACCAACCCACCTATTTTTTTAATTAAATTAAATTAATTATTCAAATCCTATTTTTTTATTGAAATCAAATTAATTAAATTAATTATTCAAAATGCACGACCTTTACCCCTTTGCAAATAAAACCCTAAGATTATAGATTGAATAATATTATAGATGGAGATAAAAAAGAAGACGCTTCAAGAGAGCATAATATTGTGGATTTATCTAGGACTCCAATCTAATAGATGGATAATATTATAGATTGGATAATTCAGGAATATATCATTTGTTTTATCTTGTTTTTAGACCTATCTACAAGCATGACAGTTTTATGTTGTGCTATATATTTTTTTTAACGGCTATATGTAGTTTTTTGGTCAAACGGTTGTGTATGTCTCATTAAATTAAATTGGTAAATGTTTATGCTTGATAGCTTAGAATATATATATAACAATATATTTCTTTTGTTTCATTTTCGTTTATATTAATTGGTCCAATTATTACGGTTTCAATTTGATCGATCAAAGTAACATGCTATAAGAATATGAGAAGAGGAGGGTCAATAAAAAATTAATTAAGTGAGCCAATAAGCCAACCCGTTTAACCCACCAACCCGTGGTGAGTTGGGTCGAGTTCAAATTTTTTTAGCTTGCTAATAAATGAGCTGGGTTGGGTTGATGTATTTTCCTCCATCGTCTTCATTTTTACTATTGCAACTTGGGTATTAATAAAATTAATAAAATTAATAAAATAAAGTAATTTTTTAACAACATTATCATCAATTTCCATTAAAGAAGAAAATTAACAAAAAAATATTCTAAAAAAATGATAATTAAGGTGTGTGAAGAGGGTATTAAGATATAATGTTAATTAAAAGTATGAATATGTAACAACCCTTACAAGTTATTATAGTGTTTTAAGTACGAGAAAGTTTATTATCTTCATTTTATAATTCTATAGTTGTAATAAACTTTATCATTCTTTAATAGAAAAATATTTTAATAGAAACATCGTTATATATATATATATATATATATATATATATATATATATATATATCAATCAGTCTTCTAATTTATGTAAGCTTCTTTTGTTCAATTGGTACACCAAGTTTAGTAGATAAAAAAATTCTCATTGATAAAAAAAAAAGCATACTATAACACAGTGGTATTTTAATAAGTTTTTTAAAATTAAAAAAAAAATCATAATCATTCTCCTAACCCTAACCCATGTTCCTCACCTATCCTATTTGTTTTTCTCTCATCTTCATCCTCTTTCACACCCACAGGTAGCAAGCAACACACGACACCACAATATGTTGATGTTAATTTTTTATTGAAGGACTGTGTTATATTTTGTCCCTTCTCAATGTTATTAAATTTCGTTTTTAAATTTTAGAAGCTGTAGTTTATCTTTAGGAGGTTAAATACTTTGTATACTTTTTATTTTCGAAGCACTAGTTTGCAAATAATTTAAACTTAAAATCTTATATTAATAACTTTGCATACTTATTATCTTCTTTTTATAATTTTATAGTTGTAATCAAAGTATATGATTTTTTATTAGGAAAATCTTTCCTTTAGAGACGATGTAATATATATAATATATATATATATATGAATATATATATATATATAATATATGAATATATGAGTGAAATATAAATATATTATTTTTAGGACGTATTAATTAATTATATTTTATTGATTTAATTGTGTGTTGTTGTTTTTTTAATTTTAATATTTTAATTGAATTTTCATTGAAGGTATTTTCTTAAATTTTTAAAATATTTAAAATAAATTTGTATTGTTTAAAATTTTGCATAAGTTGTGAGAATAAGAGAGTTGAGGTGGTATTATTGGTTTTATGCTTGATTTTCTTTGTTTTGATGCCGAAGCTCCGATCTTCAACTTTTAGGGTTTTATCTTTCATTCTTTTCCATATTTTCATCTAGTTTCACCATGTTTATGGTGAACTAGACCTCCATTGTTGTTGGTTAAACAATGTAATCCTTTGAAACTTTCATGTATTGAATTGATTTATATTATAAATGTTGGACTTCATTTATGCATGTTTTCTTTAACTCATTCAATTGCACAATTATTGATGTTATCGATATGGAAACATATGGGTAAATCTAGAACTGGGGAAATTCTCCCAAAAGTAATATTACCTACACATAGGGATAGGAGGGTTGATTGCCTTTAAGCTTCTGCGCGAATGTAATGCATGATTAATTGTTGGGGATACAAGACATTGTTATCTAGTAATTAAGAGTAGGCTTTCTTCACCGAGACATCAGATTTAAGGTAAATCAGAAAGTGGCATTAACATTAATGAAGAAGATGAATTCATAAATACATGAGAGTGGATTGGATAAGTCGGAAACCCCAACAACATAATCATTCCATATTTTGTACACCAATCACCTGTGCATTCTTCAAGTCAATTGATCAACACTTGCATTCATATTTACTTTTTAGAATTTGCATTCTAAACCTAAAAGATTTATTTTCAAGTCTTATGTAATCAAGAAATCACATAACTGTCTATGCCGTGAGTCTCTTGGGAAACAATACTCGGTCTTACCATTTATTATTACTTGATACGATTCGGTACGCTTGCCGGAGTCTTAACTGTATACTAGATTATGTTGGAACAATTTTCCTCCAATAAAGCATACAAAAAATCTTAAACAATTTAATTGATTGCATGGATTGCTAAATGTTAACTCATTGGCAAGTGTACCAAATCGTATCAAGCAATATAAAATGGTAAGATCAAGTATCGAATTTAACTTTCATGCACATTAGAACTCATCTGCTTCACTGGAATGTTAATGTCACTTACTAAATTACTTACACTAGTACAAAAAAAGCGTATAACATCATGCATTCAACGTCCAACCACTGAATAACCAATGTTAAAAATGAGCGGTGGCATTTTTGTAAGTAAATTCAATTATTAAACGTCGTTTAGAATTGTAATTCGACGTAAACAAATATGAAACATCGAATGGCTTTTAAATTCGACGTCAAAAGGTTAGAAAATTCAATAAAAATTTGAGCGGGAGATTGAAAATTCATTCACTTTATCTTCACGCGCGATACCCTGTTCTCTTCTCAAACGAAGTTTGACGAGCATCACATGTAATCTTTATTTCATTTGATACAAATGCATGTTAATTAATTACTTTATGTATGATTTTTGTTTGTTTTAACCGATTATTTTTGTGCTCTTGTCCTTCATAGGCGCATTCTGTTTTCTCTCTCACTGTGACGGAACTTTATTCCGACGAACCCACCTTTTGAAGGTTATTTTTCATTTTCCTTTTCGTTTTGAAGAACTTATTTGTTGAACTTGTTTGTTGTTTTTTTGGTTGAACTTGTTTGTTGTTGTTGTTTAGTTGAACTTGTTTGTTGTTGTTGTTTGATTGAACTTGTTTGTTGTTGGTTATTATTGTTTGTTGTTGATATCACACTACACGTTCATAATTCATGCTTTATTAAATATCATAATTCATGCTTTATAAAATACCAAAAACTGAAATTTGTTGTTTTTTTTGCTTTTCAAGTCTCGTAGAGTTGTAAAAAAGGATCACAATTAATTAAAAAAACTAAAAAAATTGATTAACGTCGAATATTGACAAAATTCGACGTTAAGTTAACGTCGTATATTAAAAAAATTCGACGTTAATTTAACATGAAATTTTTTAAATTCGACGTAAATTTAATGTCTCCTGATCTAATGTTGTTCGCGAATTCATCGTTAAAAGCCCAAAATATTCGACGTTGTACGCAATTTTTATACTATTGTTTGAACCCATTCCCTTGGCGTAAAAAGCCTAGCCTTGATTATTAGACCTCAATCCCTTGAATCCCTAATAACTAATTCCGCATTAAGAAAAGAAGTTTCAGACAACCAAACGTCCTATCTCTATCCGTAGATAATATTTCCTTTAGGTGAAATCCTTCAGATCATGGTTCCTAAGTATTTCCCAATAACAAAGAAATCCAAACATCAAGCTATGAATGGCCAAAACATAACAAGCATTAAGAATACGAGAAAATCACTAACATTCAATGAAAGAACCATAAGATATTTAAAACATGTTCAAATACATGAAATTCAGAGGTTACATCTTTCCCCAACAATATGGGTTTCGCTCTCCATTGTCATGGAGAGCCTTAAAGCTTACAACATGACCATGGAAGAAGAAGAAGAACCCAAAGAAGAAGAAGGGAGTGTTCCCACAAACCCTGGTCGCCCTCCAAGCTCTCCTCTGAGTGAAATCGCACCTCTAAAGAACCAAAGACCCATAACCCTTCAAAATTTAGGTTTAAATAGAATAGATTTGCAACAAACCGTAATTTTCAGCACTCAACCCCCTTAGTGGGGACACCTAGGCGACCTTGCGAGGTGTTTGGCGCTCAACGCCCCTAGAAAGGGCACCCGAGCGTGAATTATCAATCGCCATTGACGCTCAGCGCCCCTGAGGGGGGCCTTAGCATGAGCGCTTGTTAAGACTCCGACAAGTGTACCGAATCATATCAAGTAATATAAAATGGTATCCTAAAGGACTCACGGCCTAAACAGTTATGTGATTTCTTGATTAAATAAGACTTGAAAACAAACTCTTTTGTGTTTAGAATGAAAATATTGAAAAATAAATATGCATGCAATTTGATCAATTGGACAAAAGTGCAAAGATGAATGGATTTGATATTATGGATGAATATGTTGTTGTGTTTAGATTTCACCTAGTTCACTCTCATGTATATATGAATTCTACTTCTTCTCATTAATGTTAATGTCACTCTCTAAAATACTTAAAACTCGATTCCTCGGCGAAGAAAGCTTATCCTTAATTATAGATCATAACATAGATCATAACGTCTTTTGTCATCCTAATAATTAATTCTTAAGAACGAAAGCTTAAGACAACCATAACTCATACCCCTATTCCTAAGCAATACTGCTTATGGGAATAATTCTCCGGATCATGAACTTTATGATACCTTCCGACACTCATGCAAATCAAATATCATGCTAAAGAATGAGTTAAACAAAGCAAGAATTATGCAAAGAAGAATTACCCTAACAATTAATGAAAGAAACATATATAATCAAGAATCAATTCAATACATGAGAGTTTACAAAGGTTACATCATTCCCCAACAACAAATAGAGTTTAGTTCACCATAGACATGGTGAAACTACATGAATAATGGAAAAAAAATGAAAGATAAAACCCTAGAACTTGAAGATAGGTGCTTCCGCATCCAAATCCTCCTCCGAGGGATGAAAGAGTGTGTTTTTGTGCCTGTTTCGTCCAATAATGTGAACCCTAGGACGTCCAAGTCCTTCAATAGAACATGAAAATAATAGAAAACGGGTCCAAGCCCATAAGACTGGCGCTCAACGTCCCACTTATGGCGCTCAGCGGTGTGTGGGTCAGAGAATTGGTGCTCAAATTCAGCTTAGAGGTCAAGCAAACATGGTGCGTCTCGCCGAAGTTGCGCTCAACGCCCCTAAAAAGGGCGCCCGGGCGTGAGCCAGTGGCATCCTGTGCTGAGGGCTCCAGAAAAGGGCAACCAAGCTTGAGATAGTTTGCTCTTGCGCTGAGGACCCCCAAAGTGGTGCTCAGCGTTGTGCGATTTCTCTTCTTTGATGCTTTTCCATATTTTGCAGAGTTCCAACTCCTTACTACTTTCAAATCTTCTTCCAAATCATCTAAATTCCTGTTGAGAACACTGAAATCTAGCACAAAGCCATTAAATTCACCTTCAAAATTCACCTTCAACTTTGTTATTCAACAAAACGATGATTCCATGCTAGTTTCTAAGTAAAAAAGGGTTCTTTTAGTATCAAAATTAAGTGTCAAATAACGGTAAATTTAATCGTTATCACAACACCAAACTTAGAACTTTGCTTGTGCTCAAGTAAACAAAATGTAACTTAGCTTTCATCCAATCAATGCAATGATTCAACATATTTCAAAACCTTTTCTTTAGAGAACAGTAATTAATCAAATTAGCTTATCATAAAGAATATCAGTCAAGATGAATACATACCTTGATTCAATTAAGATCATTGTGGTGCTCATATAATCACAGAATATTCAACAAATGTTATGCTCATGAATAATCAATCAACCAAGCAAAGATGTAATCATGCATACATAGAACTATTCCTCACCAAGAAAAGTTTTTCTCTCAAACACACAAGTGTATCTAGAGGTGACTCATTCACTCTACTATCACATTGTCACATGAATCAACTTTGCCTTTCATTTAACCACAATCAAACACACTCACAAGCAAGTATCATTACAAGGGCTTTCTATGGCTTGTAATGTGGCTGGGCTAAGAAGAAAATTAGTTTTTCTGGATCACAAAATCCTTGAGTTAAGAGAGTCATTAATAATTTCATCATTTAAACACAACCATTCTTACTTATTCCCAATTTCCGTTGCATTGAGCTTTCCTTTTCTTTTTCTTTTGCTTTTCATTTGCTTAACACTTGACTCAATGCTTTTTATTTTCCCTTTTTAGACTTCCCAACAACACCAAACTTGAACCTTTATCAATACCACACAATTATTCTCAACTCAACTCAAGGTAAAGACTTTCAAAAAGGGTTTTCAATTCCTGTTTAAAGCCAAAGGTTCAAATGATAGAACACATTGCGCTCTCTTTCATTGGGCTAAAATCATGCATTGGCTAAAAAGGGATAACAACAGATGGCCTTGATCATATGACACATACAAGCAAGTGATTCAATCATAGAAACCTAAGCAAAGTCATTCATTCTTTCAAAGTAATAGCAATCATTCAAAAAAACTCTGGAGTTCAATCCTCACACAGGCTAATTCAAGTTCCAACATTTAGATAAACATCCTGCTTAGTCACACAATCACAATCAAAAGTCATCATGCATCTGTTTGAAAATATTATGAGCAACCACTTGGATATCAACATCATGCATCCTCTCAACATCAATCAATATAATCAGCATCATAAAGCACTACTCATCACGAACATCATAGCATCAACAAACCATTGCACACAGATAAAGTTTCAAGCCAAGTGCATCAAAACAAAAAACGAACATAAATTAAAAAGATAAGTTTAGAAAGCTGGGTTGTCTCCCAGTAAGCGCTTGTTTAACGTCACTAGCTTGACCCAATAAAACTCAAGTCACTTCTTTCATGTTGATATTCTTATTTTTCTTCTCACCCCACATCATCAACATCTTCTTGGTCACCTTTTTGACTCTCCTTGAGTATGGAGTTTCAATCTCTATGACTCCATTATCTTTAAGCTCTTTAGCAACCCATACTCTACCCTTGAATCCCATTGGTGCACTAGGTTTGAGTCGTTCATCCTTCGAATCATGATGAACCATCTTTCCTTTGCCATCTTTTTATTTTTCTCCTTCTTCCTTAACTTGTGACAAGAAACAATTTTTACTTTTGATGGCCGACTTAGCAACTTTAGGACTAGTCACTGGTGCATCTTCATTTGCAGCTTTATGACTAGTCTTTCTTACTTGATTCTGCGTCTCATCACTGAAGACATAAAAAATCACCTCCTCTTCTTGGTCTTTAAATGTTATAGTCCCATCATCCACATTGATAATTACCTTGGCCGTTTTCATGAATGGCCTTCCAAGAATAATAGGAATCTTCACGTCTTCCTCCATCTCCATCACAACAAAATCAACAAAGAATCTAAGTTTGTCTATGCAAACCACAACATCGTCCGCCACACCATAAGGCTTTTTGGTAGATCCATCCGCCAATTGCAAAGTAACCTTAGTAGATTTCACTTTAAGACCATCAATCCTCTCAAGCATAGATAAGGGCATCAAATTAAGGCTTGACCCTAAATCAATTAGGGCTTTCCTTATTTTAACATCCCCAATGATACAAGGAATAGTAAAGCTTCCTGGATCTTTCACTTTTGGAGGAAGTTCCTTTTGCAAAAAAACACTACAATTATCCTATACATCAATGGTTTTTTCATCTACATATTTCTTCTTATTGAGGAATTGCTTCATTGCTTGAAGATCTCCATAAAACGCCCATATTGCTTCTCTTTTTCTTTTCTACCACACTCCTTAGGGTAAGTAAGAATCTTTTCAAAAAATTTCTCAATTTTTTTCTCTCCCCTCTTCTTTTCTTTCTCTTTTCTCTCAACCTCACCTATTTTCTCTTCTTTTTCTTCTTTTACCTCAAATCTTTCTTTTCTTTCTTCTACTCTCTCATCACTTATGCTCACAATGACTTTACACTGTTCCTCAGACTTAACCTCAGTATTAGCCCCAAATTGCCTCTTAGCTTTATCCTCTAACTTCTTTGCTAGTTGGCTCACCTGCATCTCCAGATTCTTTATAGCAGCTTCAATGCTCTTATGGTTGGAGATAGTCACCTGCATGAATTGTTGAAGGGTTTCTTCAAGTTTGAAGTTCTGTTAAATAATGCAGATATTTGTTGCCATTGTGATGGTTGTTGCGATGATATATTGAATTGTCCTCCTTGCCCAGATTGTCCAAATTGACCTTAACCCATACTTGGGTGAGGTTTCCACCCTTGATTGAAATTACCTTAGTGGAATTCATTTCCCATATAGTTGACATCTTCTTGGGTCTCCACTGGAAAAGCACATTGACCATTTATATGATCACCACCACATAATTCACAAAGTTTCTGTTGAACCTGTGAAACTTTTTGCATTTGAGAGAGTTTCTTTGTCAAATTCTCCAATTGTTGAGTGATAATTTTATTCTACGCAAGCAAAGCATCATGAGATTCTAACTGTAGGACTCCCTTCTGCTGAGATGGATTTCCTCTTTCATTATGCATCTCATTGTCAATAGTAGCCATGGAACCAATCAATTCATAGGCTTCTTCTCGAGTCTTGCACTTGATATTACCTCCAGTCGAGGCATCTAGCATCAACTTAGTTTGCGAACCAAGACCTCCAAGGAAAAGAATGACCAAATATTTTAAATAACCAATAGCATTTTCTGTTGAGACATGTGTGTGTGTGCATGGCTTGAAAACACTCATTTTCCATTTCCTCAAAAGAAAAGAGATTGACTCTAACAAACACTAACGTTACCATATATTAGAGCATATTTGTCTTGCCAAAGTTATTCTCGCTGGTGTTATTTGAGAACTCCTTAACTAGCCATGCAAAAGAAAATCAAACCATTTGGGGTAATCCTTTTTTAGTAAATCCTTTCCATACCCGTTCCCTATTCTAAACAAAACCCATGCCTAAAAACTGGGGCAGCTTTGACATTCATGAATCCATATCTCCATACTTATTTGGTGTGTTGTATCTCATATTCACATATTACACGCCAACATCCTTTAAATACTTTTAAATCCTTACCACTTTCAACTTTTCTGTGAATTCAAGCATGCACATATCAATGTCAAAAGAAAATGCCAAGCATTGTTTTGAATATCCGACTTCAAAGTTTTTGACATCCATTGTTTTCAAATTGACTCCAAAAAAATAAAATAATAATACAAAAAAAAAATCAATCAAGGGCAGGACATTACTTTTTTTAAAAAAAAAAACCTACTTGCACAGTATTGCATCATGAAAAAAGTCATAACCATTTATCTGCATAAACAACTATCATGTATATATCTTCATCAATGAGAAACTTTATTTGGAACTTTTTTTTTGTGGTTATCAAACCTCTTTCATTCAAAAATACAAAAAGATCAACATGCATCTACGTTTCCTCTTTCAAGTTAGCCAGGTCTTTCTATATCGGTCTTCTACTAGGCATTGGTCAAAACAAGGCTTTTCATTATAGGTCCATGCATTCATACATTCAGCATCATGCATGCATCATCATAGGGGTTCAAAGAAAAGAGAAGAAAAAACATAACACACCATGCATCGCCAACTCCAATGAGAATTCATGAATTCGTTGGAAATCATTTCAAAAAGTACATCAGTGAAAAAGTTCAAATTTAAAAAAAAGGTGAATGAGCATCTCACGCGAATTCCCACCCATATATCAATACATCAAGCACGCATTACCATGGCGTAGAATGCAAGGAAGTACTAAAAGCCAAAAGTAAAAAATTAAAAAAAACGACGGAACTTCCACGACATCCTTATAGAACTCAAGCAAATTTTGAAGTTATGGAAGAGGAACGTGAAGCTGTAAAGGCTAATATTAGCCAACTAAAGGATCAAATCGGTCAAATCTTGGAAGCTTTGAAAGCCATGAAGGTGGCAAGAGAGACTTCATTTGTAAAGGCCGAGGATAAGGCTCATCCTCCAGCACATAACGTTGTGGGAACACAATTCACGTTTACAGTGCATGGTTTGCCACCAGGTTACACGTTGCCCATTGGAGATCACTTAGAGGCAGAGCACACTTCTTTGGCATTTCCCATAACCAATAGCGTACTAGCGCTCAAGGGCCTATCCACACGATAGAGATGAAGG
>JAFNIE010000702.1:0-26376 GCA_027742785.1 Vigna reflexopilosa | reverse complement strand
GAAGCCATATGACATTCTTATGCATATTAAGAACAAAGAAGCAAATGGAGTAGGGAGTAAAACCTGTTGAGAGTTACCAAGCACAGAGAGTGAAGATGCACTTGAAAAGACACAAGCAGAGCCAAGAATGGGAAGTGGTGTTAATGGAGAAGTTGCAAAGATGGATGATGTGTTCGCTGTGCGGAGAGGAAGGAGGGGATTAGGGTAAAAATGAAAAGAGGTAAAATAAAAACAGAAAGAGGAAGTTTTAAAACCCCTCTGAGTCAATTCGCATAGCGCACCATCACCTGTGCACTGTGCGAATCTCTGATATTCCCTCGTTTTCTGCATATTTGAATAATTTATTATTTTTTTGAATTTCGGTGTTCAGTCGCATAGCGCACCGCAACTATGCGACTAAATATTTTTTTATTTTTTTTGAAACAAAATTCGCAGAGCGCACTTCAGCTATGCGCTATGCGAATTAAAGTACAAAAATCCCCTCTGACATTTAATTCGCTCTGCGCAAAATTTCGCCTTGCGAATATTTTGACAGAGCTCTCCCTCAAACTTTTGGTAGCATAGCGCAAGTGTGCGCTATGCGAATTAAATGCTCACTTTTTCCAAGTTGCTCTAGTGATTTTATTCGCCTGGCTTATCCAATGCGTTAGGCGAATCCTTTTAGAGATAGTAAATTACATTTTTAAGTCGCAAGGCGTGTGTACTGCGCTATGCGAACCACAATCTCTGAACAATTTCTTTGTCTCTTTCGCCTAGCGCATGCAATTCGCTGTGCGAATAAATCACTGCTTCATAAAATCATCTAGTCGCATAATGCACCTCAACTGTGCGCTGTGCTACTAGAGCGTCAGAAATCATTCCTCAAGCTTCATTAACACTTCCTCTCCACACTCAAACTTAACAATTACACAAACAAAATCAACAAACACAGATATATACAAACATGTGCTAGGGTGCCTCCTAGCAAGCGCTTCTTTAACGTCACTAGCTTGACCCAGACATTTCATGGTTAAGTTTGATTCTTGATATTGGTGTGCTTCTTCCTCTCATGACACCAACATTTTCTGAGTAACTTTCTTGTCACCAACTTAATTCTTCTTGAATATGGAGCCTCAATTTCGAGTACTCCATTTGCCTTTATGTCCTTGATGACCCATAACCTGTTCTTAAGATTCACAGGTTTTCCAGGTTGGAGTTCATCATTTTTCACTTTAAATTATTGGTGAACTCTTTGCTTCTCCTTATCTTCATCTCTTTCCTTCACTTTTGAATTGAAACAATTAAGATTCTTCTTAGCTAACTTAGCAACTTGCCTTGGAAGACTAGTAATTGCTAAAACTTCATCTTTTACTTTGGAACTAGTCTTTTCCTCTTGATTTTACTTCACATCTTCAAAGACGTTAAATATCACCTCTTCATCTTGGTCTTTTAATTTCACAGTTCCATCATCAACATGAATGACAACCTTAGCTGTCTTCATGAAAGGTCTTCCAAGAATGAGAGGTATATCTACACCTTCCTCCATTTCCATTACTACAAAATCAACAGGGAATTTTAGTTTATCAACTTTAATCACGACATCTTCCACTACACCGTAAGGATGCTTAATGGACCTATCTGCCATTTGCAAGATCATTCTTGTTGACTTGACTTCAAGGTCACCAATCTTTTTGAGCATAGAGAGGGGCATCAAATTAATGTTAGCACCTAAGTCAACAAGAGCCTTCCCTAATCATGATTTCCAATGGTGCAAGGGATAGTGAAACTCCCTGGATCTTTGACTTTTGGAGGCAGAGATTTTTGCATAATTGCACTGCAATTTCCCTGCACTTCAATTGTTTCCTCATTTGAATACTTCTTCTTTTTATTGAGGAATTGCTTCACATATTTTGCACAAGTAGGAATTTGTTGTAGTGCTTCAGTCAGGGGCAAAGTAATCTCAAGTTGATTAAATATCTTCTTGAACTGATCCATTTGTCTTTCCTTATCCTTCTGTGAAGTATTTTTAGGATAAGGAAGTTGCTTCACCAACACTTTCTCTTTTTGTCTTCCATCTTCCTTCCTGTTTCTACTTTCTTCTTCTTCAATCACCTTCTTTTGATCATCCTCTTTGTCTGCTTGAATCTCTTTATTTGTCGGCTTCTCCTTAGAATCAAACCCCACTTCTTTTCCACTTTTAGTTATTATGACATTACATTCCTCCCTGGAGTGAACTTCATTCTTAGCCACAAATTTCTTTTCAGATGTCTCATCCAGCTTCTTTGCAAGTTGACTCACTTGCGTCTCCAAGTTTCTAATAGAAGCTTCAGTGCTTTTATGGTTGGAGATGGATACTTGCATGAATTGATGAAGTGTTTCTTCAAGTTTGGATGTCCTATCAGAAATAGTAGGTTGTTGTTGAAACTGTTGTTGTGGTGGTCTACTAGAACTAGCCTGACCCATGCTAGGATGAGGTCTCCATCCTTGATTATAATTTCCATAGTTGCCCGGACGGCCTTGATTTCCCATATAATTTACCTCTTCCTTAGCATTGGACTGAATAACACACTGTCCATTTTGGTGCTCTCCACCACAAAGTTCACAACCTTGCACAGTTTGATTATGTTGTGCTTGTGATACAGTTTGGAGTTCCTTTGGTAGTTGTGACAACTTTTTCATTACTGATTCAAGTTGTTGAGTCATGATTTTATTTGGGCTAATAAGGCATCTTGGGATTGCAATTCAAACATGCCTTTCTTTTGCGTTTGCACTCTCTCACTTTGGACATCATTATCACTAGATGCCATATTTTCAATTATTTCATGTGCCTCATCAGGTGTCTTCCACCTAATGTTACCTCCAGCAGAGGCATCTAGCATAAGCTTTGTGTGAGATTTTAAACCTCCTAAGAAAAGGTTTAATTGAGTGGGAATGTCAAATCCATGAATTGGAGTTTTTCTCAGTAACCCCTTGAACCTCTCCCATGTTTGACTCAACGACTCCTCATGCTCTTGTGAAAGGAGGATATTTCCTGTTTACCTTTATTGATCTTGGATTGGGGGAAATATTTAGTCAAAAATTTTGCCACTACGTCATCCCAAGCAGTTAGACTCCCTTCAGGAAAAGAATTTAGCCAAAGCTTTGCATTTCCAGCCAAAGAAAAGGGAAATAGACTCAATCTAATTGCTTCATCTGGCACATGTAAAATTTTTAAAGTGTTACAAATCTCATTAAAAGTTGTCAGATGATCATAGGGATTTTCGTGTGACATTCCTGTAAACTGATTACTTTGAACAAGGTGAATTAGTGCAGGTTTCATTTCCATATGAGCAGCATTTACCACAGGTCGGGCTATACTGCTGAAAGATGAAGGTATAGACACATAAGCATAATCTTCCAACGTACGCCTAACTCGTTCCTCCTCATTATTTCCCTCCATATCCTTATCCTTTTGATCAGATGAAGAAAAAGTGTTGAAGATAGCAGACAAGGTAGCTTCTCTAGCTTCTTTTTTTCTATTTTCTCTCCTACGTCTACTGTTATTCCTACGGGCTGTTCTCTCAATCTTAGAATCAAACAATAAATTTTCAGATTTTGTTCTCCTACTCATACAGAGAACAAAAATCTCAAGATATCAACCCAAAGAAATAACAACAAAAATAAAACACAACGTATATATACAGATATACAAAAATTAAAAACAATGGATTTACAGATAATGGAACAGAATTGAAATTGATAAACAATAAATGACTGAAATAACCATAACAATCAAATTCCCCGGCAACCGCGCCAAAAACTGATAACCTTTTGGCAAGTATACCAAATCGTTCCAAGTAATACAGTGAATAAGTAAAAGAGTATCGTTCTCCCAAGGGAATTTGAGTTACGTTAATCAATTAAAATGTTTATGAAGATCAATTACTGATGAGAACATTTGTGATTTCAATTTGGACTTAAACATGAAATTAACAACGTAAACAAAAATTAAGATTGAAAAATGCGATAAAAGATCACTGGAATTGGTCTTTGACTAATATTACAGTAAAATCCTTGACAACATATGTTCTCTGTTCAAGCATTCACATGAGAGTATCTTGGTTTAATTCCTTAAAACAAGTTCTAAAATTATCTATTGAATTATTAATTCCTTAATTAATTCATCAGATAATTTTGCATTAAATTCAGATGTTGAGAATAACCAAAAGCATAGAAGCTATTCCTAGCGTAGTTACTTTTAGTTTCTTTTCTTATGTTTCTGGTTCTAAAAATACTTCCCAGTACAACAGAACTTTTAAGAAGATTAATACTTCCGTATAATCAAAAGTAAGTCAAGAAAAGAACAAGAACATAAACATATATTGCACAGAAATTTACATTAATGTTTCGTCATACAACCAATTCCAATGTACAGAAAATTTGGCCTATCCTAGACATCTCAAACGTACTCTTTACAGCAATTCCTTGTAGAAAGTGAAGTCTTGATGTCTTGACAGGTCTCCTGATCGTCTCCTGAATTCTCCAGTATTTTTCTGGCTATTTTCGTGTGTCAGAAGATCGTTTCTCCTTTTTGTCACGTCTTTTAAGGTCACTTAACTTAATTAATTCGCTCAGCACACAGGTCTGTGTGCGCTATGCGAATTTCGTGTAACTGCTTCCTCTCAACTGATGTTATTCGCACAATGCACAAGTATTGGTGCGCTATGCGAATTTCCGTTTCCTGACAGTGGGAATGTTGGCTTGCGCTATGCGAGAATTGGCTGACAGACTCCCAATTATACATCTTTCCTGTACAATAATTTACAAAACAATCTACTTCCTATTACAACATTTCACTGAGTAATAACATGAAAAATGAGAAGATTGAGATCATTTATAAGTGTAAAAACAACTCTTTTTCACACTTATCAACTCCCCCAAACTTGATCAGCATTTATCATTACTCACACTCAAGTGTTTGTCCTCACATGACAGTAGAATTGACCTAGAACTTCATCAGCTTTTGCATTTCATTTGATTCACACACTACTGGTTAAGTCCAAAGGTCTTTTCAGGTTAAGGCTTGGCTTGGCTAGAAAAAGAATCATGGTTTTTCTTATATTCTAAGACACCTATTAAGAAGAGAACAACTTCAATTCCCAATCCAGTAATCAAATCCCAAAATATATCATTCATCACATACCATTTTCTTTCACAACTCAACCTTCTTTTTCAGTTTGAGCTTTTTTTATTTTTTATTGATCTTTTCTTCCCACAAACTTGAATTCAACCTTAACATCTTTTAAAGCATAATACCTATTGTCTTCTAAGGTGTAAGGTAGGATATCATCTAATAGGCTCAAGGTGGAAGGAAAAAAAAATTCAATCATAGTGTCTAAAGGTTGGCTATCTGGTCAAGTAGCTATATAATCAATAATCAACAGGGCCTTTTTCATCCTTAACCAAAAAGTGTGTGTATATACGTAGAATCAAAATCCTGCAAAAGCCAATTCCATATCTAGACAACTCAATATCTCTCAATCATCATATGCTCTCAACACTCACAGACCTGGTCATATTCATACACACAGATAAAAATTTTGTAGCACAGCCACCACACACATACATGTCATCATCCTTAAGAATCACAGAACTTAATCAGACAATGCCAAATCATTAAATCAAAATACAATTGTGTTAATCATTTATAAGTGTAAAAACAACTCTTTTTCAAACTTATCAACGAACTGGACGAAGTGGACGTAGTCGACGAATTGGACGAAGTGGATGAGTTGGAGGAAGTGGAGGAAGTGGAGGTAGTGGAAGAAGAAGTTGACGAAGTTGAGAGTCGAGCAAGTAGAAGAAGTAGAGGAAGTGGAAGAAGTGGAACACGAAGTGGATGAAGTGGACGAAGTAGAGGAAGTGGAGGAAGTGGAGGAAGTGGAACAAGTGGAAGAAGAAGTGGACAAAGTAGAGGAAGTGGAGAAAGTTGACGAAGTTGGACGAAGTTGACGAAGTTGGACGAAGTTGACGAAGTGGACGAAAATGACGAAGTGGACCAAGTGGACGAAGCGGACGAAGCGGACGAAATGGACGAAGTGGACGAAGTCGAGGAAGTGGAGAAAGTGGAGGAAGTGGACGAAGTGGACGAAGTTGACGAAGTGGACGAAGTTGATGTAGTGGAAGAAGTGGACTAAGTGGAAGAAGTGGAGGAAGTGGACGAAGTTGATGAAGTGGAGGAAGTGGAGGAAGTGCACGAAATGGACGAAGTGGAGGAAGTGGACGAAGTAGAGGAAGTGGAGGAAATGGACGAAGTGGACGAAGTTGACGAAGGGGACGAAGTTGACGAAGTGGAGGAAGGGGAGGAAGTGGAGGAAGTGGACGAAATGGACGAAGAGGACGAAGTGGAGGAAGTGGAGGAAGTTGAAGACGTGGACGAAATGGAGGAAGTTGAAGAAGTGGACGAAGTTGACGAAGTGGACGAAGTGGAGGAAATGGACGAAGTGGAGGAAGTGGAGGAGGTGTACAAAGTGGAGGAAATGGAGGAAGTGGAAGAGGTGGACGAAGTTGACGGTTGACGAAGTCGACGAAGTGGACGAAGTGGACGAAGCTGACAAAGTGGACGAAGTGGAGTAAGTGGAGGAAGTGGAGGATGTGGACGAATTTGAGGAAGTGGAGGTAGTGGACGAATTTGACGAACTGGACGAAGTTGATTAAGTGGACGAGGTGGACGAGGTGGACAAAGTGGACGAGGTGGACGAAGTTGAGGAAGTGGACGAATTGGATGAAGTGGATGAGTTGGAGGAAGTGGACGACGTGGAGGAAGTGGAGGAAGTGGAAGAAGAGGAAGAAGAAGTGGATGAACTTAGACAAAGTAGAGGAAGTGGAGGAAGTTGACGAAGTTAACGAAGTGGACGAAAATGACGAAGTGGAGGAAGTGGACGAACTCGAGGAAGTTGACGAAGTTGACGAAATGGAGGAAGTGGAGGAAGTGGAGGAAGGGGAGGAAGTGGAGGAAGTGGACGAAGACGACGAAGTGGAGGAAGTCGAGGAAGTGGTGGAAGTGGAGGGAGTGGAGGAAGTGGAGGAGGTGGAGGAAGTGGATGAGGTGGACGAAGTGAACGAGGTGCACGAAGTTGACGAAGTTGACGAAGGGGACGAAGTGGACAGAGTGGAGGAAGTGGAGGAAGTGGACGAATTTGACGAAGTCGACGAAGTGGAGGAAGTGGAGGAAGTGGACAAAATGAACGAAGAGGACGAAGTAGACAAAGTGGAGGAAGTGGAGGAAGTGGTGGAAGTGGACGAAGTTGACGAAGTGGACGTAGCGGACGTAGTGGAAGAAGTTGACAAAGTGGAGGATGTGGAAGATGTGGAGGAAGTGGAGGAAGTGGAGGAAGTGGAGGATGTGGAAGATGTGGAGGAAGTGGAGGAAGTGGACGAAGAGGATGAAGTGGACGAAGTGGAGGAACTGGACGATATGGAGGAGTGGAGGAAGTGGAGGAAGTGGTCGAAGTTGACGAAGCGGACAAAGTGGACGAAGTTGACGTAGTGGACAAAGTTGACGTAGTGGACGAAGCGGATGACGTTGACGAAGTGGACGAAGTTCATGAAGTTGATGAATTGCAGTAACTGGAAGAAGTGGAGGAAGAGGAGCAAGTGGACGAAGTGGAGGAAGTAGAGGAAGTGGATGAAGAGGTTGAAGTGGACGAAGTGGAGGAAGTGGACGAATGATGGACAAATTTGTAAGCACCAAAATATGATGTCACAAACTTGTTTCACAATCGGCAAGTATGACCGAATCGTTCAAGTAATAAACTTGGTAAGACCAAGTATCGTTCTTCCCAAAGGACTCACGGCCTAGTTTAGTTATGTGATTTGTTGATTAGCTAGGACTTACAAACGAAATATTTAGATTTTAAAATGCAAGACAGAAAATAAACATGTATGCATGAAGTTTGATCAATGGCAAAGACAAAAGATAAACACTTTCAATGAATTATATGAATGAATATGTTGTTGGGGGTCAATTTCATCTCATCCACTCTCATATATTTTAGGAATTCCACATTCAAATCATCATTGTTAATGCCACTCTCTAAAGTACCATTCTAGATGGCTTCTCCCTAATCAAATAGTTCATACAATTCCTAGCATTCCTAATGATTAGTTCATGAGTGCAAGAGTTTAACGACAACCAATATAATATTGTCAGTATAATATTGGGAGAAATTCCCCGGATCTAGACTTCCCCGTACGTGCCCGTATCGACAAAACCAATAATCATGCATTAGAATGAGTTAAACAATGCAAGCATTGAGCAAAGAGGAAAAACCCTAACTAATGATGAAAGAAAGCATATGTCTTATTTAAAAGATGTAAACAACGATTCCATATATGAGAGCTTCAAGAGATTACATTGATTCCCCAACAAACATACAAGGTTTAGTTCACCATATTCATGGTGAACCTAGATGAATAACAATGAAAGAATGAAAGAATAAACCCAATAAAGGTGAAGAGGTAGCCTGAGCATCCAAGATCCTCCTTCAAAGGGGTGGAAGAGAGAGTGTTTGTCTCGTTTCTGCCAAAGATACTAACTCTAGGACGTGCAAGTCCTTATATACTATTCTAGAATTACAAAAGATTACAAAAGCCCAAGTCCATAAAAGTGCCGCTCAGCGGTAAATACCGCTCAGCGGTGGTTGCGTGACTCGTTTCTTCCTCTCAGCGGCCATTTTGTCCCTCAGCGTGACTCCCGCAACCTCCTGAGTGCCGCTCAGCGGTAAATTGCCGCTGAGCGGTGCCTTCGGCTTCTACTTTTGCACTCTTTCTTGTCTTTTCTAATGTCATCTCTCTCCTTCTTCACTTCTTTCACCAAATTCACCTCAAAACCTGCACAAAAACACTTAAATCAAGCATAAACCTGTCCAGCTCTCTTATTTCTGAAAATATGGATAAAAGGCATGATTTCAAGCTAGTTTCTAAGTCTAAAGGTTGCTTTTAGTATCAATTTTAAGCATGAAAATAACAGTTTTTCAACTGTTATCACAACCCCAAACTTAGAACTTTGCTTGTCCTCAAGCAAACAAAATGTAACTCCATCTCCAACCAATTCATATGATGGTTCACTCATTCAAAATTCTCTTTTCAAGATAAGTAACAACTTCACTCAAACTTATGACCAAGAGTTCAATTAAGATGTGCACATGCTTTAGTGTTTCACAAAGTCATCTAGATTCCAACAAATGCTATTTTTCATGAATGATCAATCAATTAAGCATGGATGTTCATGTACTTATGGACTATTTCCTCACTAGGTAAAGTGTTTCACTCAACACACAAGTGTATAAGAGGTAAAGTGTTTCACTCATTCACTCTACTATCACAATGTCACATGAATCAACTTTGCCTTTCATTTTACCACAATCAAAAACATTCACAAGCATGCATCATCACAAGGACTTTTCAATGGCTTATAACGTGGCTGGGCTAACAAGAAAATTGGTTTTTCTGGATCACAAAGTCCTTGAGTTAAGAGAATCATAACAACACAATTATTCTTATTCATTCCCAACTTTCTTTTGTCTTTGCATTTGCATTGAGCTTTACTTCTTTTTCTTTTCTTTTCTTTTTCTTTGCATATTCTTACTTCTTTTTAGCTCTTAGCTCAATGCTTTTCCTTTTTCATGTTTTCCCAACAACCCCAAACTTGAACATTTAACAATACCACACAAGATCTTCTACTTAACTCAAGGTAAAGATTTTCAATCAATGGTTTTCAGTGTATGTTCAAGGCTTTGGGTTCAAAGGATAGAACACAAAGTGTTCTCTTTTAGTAGGCTAACTTTATGAATTTGGCCAATAAAAAGGGTTTTAAAAACACGGCCTTGATCACATGATGCAAAATAAGCAATTGATTCAATCATAGAAAACCTGGGCAAAATCATTCATGCTTTCAAAGTAATAGCATTCAACAATAACAACTCTGGAGCTCAAAACCTCACATATAAGCTCATTCACATTTGACATACACATCCTGCTTAATTTCACAATCACAATCATGATATAATGCATTTGTTCACAAAGCTTGTGAATCACCTGTATAAGCATTTAATGTGCACATCATCTCAACATCAATCAGTCAATAAGCATCATCAAGCATTACTCATCAAACAATCACAGTTAATAGCAAACCATCATAATAAACCAGATTTTCAATAGAGTACATCAAACCCTAATCTAAAAACAAAAACAAATAAGTTCAGAAAAATTAAACCACAAAAGCATAATCATATGATAGCATTCATCAGTAAATGCTATCTCAGCTCCTCATCAGTCTGAGTTGTCCTCTGTATCTTCCTCTTCCTCTTCATCATCATCATCATCAAATGCATCCTCCTCCTCAGCTTCATCTTCTTCCATATCTCTTGCTGAAGCTTCAGCTGCTTCAGCTCCTCCATGCAATGGTTCTTCTGGCCAAGCTACCACATTATGGAATTCATCCATAGTCCACCTGTGTGCTGGAGGGGTATCATATATCCCCACTATCATCTCAGCCGTGGCCACCTGCCCTCTGTGGATGGACTGCAACTGAGCACCTATAAGAGACATATACATGTCCCTCA
Organism: Vigna reflexopilosa; assembly: GCA_027742785.1. Taxonomy (NCBI): domain Eukaryota; kingdom Viridiplantae; phylum Streptophyta; class Magnoliopsida; order Fabales; family Fabaceae; genus Vigna; species Vigna reflexopilosa. The sequence goes on along the minus strand of JAFNIE010000702.1, from coordinate 15,793 downwards.
TCTGGAATGGTTCTGCTTCATGTGTATCAGCAGATGTCCGGCTCTGTGCTGGCCCTCTCTCTCTATGAGCCTGGCGTGGTGGAACTGGCTGAGCTGCCTCCTCACCTCCACAGTACTGTCTGTAATAGGCCTCATCTATAGCTTTTCTTGGCCTCTCAAATGGTGGAACAGAAGTGTCCACCCCAGCTTGCTTGCAAAGGTAAGTGATCAAAGAAGGATGTCCCAATGGTGCTTTGTTGTTTGAGGTGTTAGCACACACACTAATCTCATCAGCTATCACCTGCCCAATATTAACATTCAAATTTCTGATAGCACAGTAGATGAATAGTGCCCTGCTGAGAGTGATATCTGACACATGTGAGCATGGCTGAATGTTGGCATGAGAAAATGTCATCCAATACTTTGCAAGAGGAGTCAAATCTGTCCTCCTAATGTTAACCACTGCGCCAGATCTATTCCTTTGAAATTGTCCTCCAGGTATGCACAATACTCTCTCAACATCCTCAAAGTCAGCACCTTCCTCCATGCTAAGAGCAAACTGGCATTGCTCACCAGCCCACACAGTATCCAGGAAGTTGTTGATGGAATCAGGATCATACCTGATAGCATGGCCTCTGACATAGCCCAAATAAATCTCAGCTGGATAATCACCAATCTTCTTTGCATTGGTGTAGAATTCCTTCACCACAGCTATGTTGGCAGGCGCTGGATAAGTGGCTAGCTTCCCCCAATCATTCCCTAACACTTGCTCTCCAAATTGAGGAGCAAAGTTAGGTATCATTCCAACCTTTCTCTCCATTAGAAGTCTCCTGTCCTGAACCACCCTAAAGTGCTTCTCATGTTTCCTAGAGAGGAACCTGCCATTATGAGGTTGCTCTGGTTCCTTTTCCTTCCTCTTGGTTGCCATGGTTTTCAATCTCTTTCCTGAAGAGGATGCCATTCCTGCATTCAAACACAAATCCAAAACCACAAAACATGATGTTAATCATTAATAAACACAGAACAAAACTCCTTTCGAAGCTAAACCACCGCTGAGGGCCAGAATTTCCCCTCAGCGCCACCAGTGCCACATTCCAACACGCAAAAACCAGAAAAAACCAAATCTGGCAGAGTGCCGCTCAGCGGTAATTGCCGCTCAGCGGTGATCTGCAGATTTTTGCAAATCTCGTTTTAAAACTGTCCTAACTCCACCCAAATGCAATTTTCAGTTTTCCAGTTCATAATCAAGCAGTTTAATCGGTTCAAACATCAACTATATCATCAAATCATGCATAGAAATCAAAACCCCTAAATATTCATGCTTTGACAATCACATTCAATTTCAAGAACCCTAGAATGAACAAAATGCATTTTACTTACTTGGGTGGAGATGCTAGATGATATGAGAATGCTTCCAAACTAGAATGCTCTCTTCCAACCCCAAACTTTGATGGCACACTAGTGAAAAAGTGAGTGGAAGAGAAATTTTTCTAAGAGGGAAGAGTAAAAAGATGTCGGAAACCTAGGAGAAGATATGTGGAAGTGTTTGTGCAGAGAAGGGCTTGAAAGAATGTAAAAACGCGCAGCTTAGGGTTTAAAAATACCCTAATGGGCTCGGGTTCCGCTAAGGGAACTTAAGCCCGTCTGCGATAGTACCGCTCAGCGGTAATTGCCGCTCAGCGGCACTTTCGTGATGTGCCTTCTCCTTCTTTTCTTGACCTACTTGCCTTCCTAGCATACCCCTCATAGGTTCCCTGCAATTCAATGTTAAAAATGCTTATGCAAACCCTAATTAAAATAAAACAAACAAAAACAATCAATCAACTGGGTTGCCTCCCAGGTAGCGCTTGTTTAACGTCACGAGCCTGACCCAAAATCCCCCAACACCTATCAGTAGGTGTTTCAAACTTACCAGCACCCATCAGTAGGTGCAAAATTTTCTCACCAACACCCATCAGTAAGTGTTACAAACCTAGTATCCTTCAGTAGATACTTAACCACCTAGCATCCTTCAGTAGATGCTAGATCCAACAAAATAATGTCCATAATAATGTTCACAGATTAAAAGTTACAAAATCAAAACAAATCAAAAGTTTGTAAATCCACTGGGTTGCCTCCCAGCAAGCGCTCTTTTAACGTCATTAGCTTGACCCAGTAAGCTCAAGTTCCTTCTTCTTTTTTCTTCTTTCTACTGAACTTCTTCAGAAATTTGATCAAACCGGGAACCTGTTGCAGTGTGTCAATCATAGGAACTTTAATCTCCAATTTCTTGAAGATTTCCATGAAGCACTTGAATTTCTTTTCCTTCCTATGATTCTTCTTTAGATGAGGTTGTGATTTTTCATGTGATTTCTTCTTCTTTCCTCTCATCTTCTTTTTCTTCCTTTTTCTCTCCCTAAATTTTCTCTTTTTCCTTTCTCTTTTTCTCCTCAACTTCTTTATTTTCACACAAATTTTCTTTCTCTCTTCTCTCTCAACTACTTCTTTTTCTTTTTCATCATCTTTATCTTTCTCACTCAACTCTTCTTTTTCTTCTCTCTCTATCTTTTCCTCATCTCTCTCTATTTCTTTCTCAGCAAAAATCTTGTCACTTTCAGTGACAATGACTTGACCTTCCTCCTTAAGGTTAACTTCAGTATTAACCTTAACATTCAATTTTTGACTAATGAAACGAAGTTGCATCTCCATTCTTTTACATGATTCTTCAATGCTTTTCTGAGTAGAGTCGGAATTTTTCAAAAATCGTTGAAGGGTGTCCTCCAATCTTTCCAAACTTCCTGATAGAAAGGGTTGTTGCTGCCATTGTTGTTGTGGTTGGTTCTCAAATTGTCCAGCAGCTTGCCAAAATTGGCTTTGATCCATGCTTGAGTGAGGTTCCCACCAATGGTTGAGATTACTTTAGTGGAATTGAGTGCCCATATAGTTAAATTCTTGACCAAATTGCATTCTGCAGACATTAGGCACAAAACCCTAAAAACAATTGTTAGCACAAAAAGATAGAGAAAAAAAAAATCAAAGGATATAATTGAAAAGATAAGAAGATAGGAAATAAAAAACAGAAAAATAAAATAGAAAAATAAAATAAAATAAAATAAAATACAAACAGAAAATAAAATAAAATAAAATAAAATCTAATCAAATCAAATAAAATACAAACTGAAAAATATAAACAGAAAAATAAAATAAAATAAAAAAAATTCGAAATTTAAATTAAAAATAAAAAAAAAAAGTCAAAGATAATCAATAATCACACAAATTAACCAGTTAAACCACGAGTCCCCGGCAACGGCGCCAAAAACTTGATGGACAAATTTGTAAGCACCAAAATATGATGTCACAAACTTGTTTCACAATCGGCAAGTATGACCGAATCGTTCAAGTAATAAACTTGGTAAGACCAAGTATCGTTCTTCCTAAAGGACTCACGGCCTAGTTTAGTTATGTGATTTGTTGATTAGCTAGGACTTACAAACGAAATATTTAGATTTTAAAATGCAAGACAGAAAATAAACATGTATGCATGAAGTTTGATCAATGGCAAAGACAAAAGATAAACACTTTCAATGAATTATATGAATGAATATGTTGTTGGGGGTCAATTTCATCTCATCCACTCTCATATATTTTAGGAATTCCACATTCAAATCATCATTGTTAATGCCACTCTCTAAAGTACCATTCTAGATGGCTTCTCCCTAATCAAATAGTTCATACAATTCCTAGCATTCCTAATGATTAGTTCATGAGTGCAGGAGTTTAACGACAACCAATATAATATTGTCAGTATAATATTGGGAGAAATTCCCCGGATCTAGACTTCCCCGTACGTGCCCGTATCGACAAAACCAATAATCATGCATTAGAATGAGTTAAACAATGCAAGCATTGAGCAAAGAGGAAAAAACCCTAACTAATGATGAAAGAAAGCATATGTCTTATTTAAAAGATGTAAACAACGATTCCATATATGTGAGCTTCAAGAGATTACATTGATTCCCCAACAAACATACAAGGTTTAGTTCACCATATTCATGGTGAACCTAGATGAATAACAATGAAAGAATGAAAGAATAAACCCAATAAAGGTGAAGAGGTAGCCTGAGCATCCAAGATCCTCCTTCAAAGGGGTGGAAGAGAGAGTGTTTGCCTCGTTTCTGCCAAAGATACTAACTCTAGGACGTGCAAGTCCTTATATACTATTCTAGAATTACAAAAGATTACAAAAGCCCAAGTCCATAAAAGTGCCGCTCAGCGGTAAATACCGCTCAGCGGTGGTTGCGTGACTCGTTTCTTCCCCTCAGCGGCCAGTTTGCCCCTCAGCGTGACTCCCGCAACCTCCTGAGTGCCGCTCAGCGGTAAATTGCCGCTGAGCGGTGCCTTCGGCTTCTACTTTTGCACTCTTTCTTGTCTTTTCTAATGTGATCTCTCTCCTTCTTCACTTCTTTCACCAAATTCACCTCAAAACCTGCACAAAAACACTTAAATCAAGCATAAACCTGTCCAGCTCTCTTATTTCTGAAAATATGGATAAAAGGCATGATTTCAAGCTAGTTTCTAAGTCTAAAGGTTGCTTTTAGTATCATGTTTAAGCATGAAAATAACAGTTTTTCAACTGTTATCAACGAAGTGGATGAAGTGGTGGTAGCGGAGGAAGTGGAGGAAGTTGACGAAGTGGACGAAATGGACGAAGTTGACGAAGTGGACGAAGTTGACGAAGTTGATGAAGTGGACGAATTTGACAACCAAGTGGACAAAGTGGACGAAATGGACGAAGTGGAGGAAGTGGACGAAGTCGAGGAAGTGGAGGAAGTGGAGGAAGTGGAGGAAGTGGAGGAAGTGGAGGCAGTTGACGAAGTGGACGAAGTTGGCGTAGTGGACAAAGTAGAGTAAGTGGAAGAACTAGAGGAAGTGGAGGAAGTTATAGAAGTGGAGGAAGTGGAGGACGTGGAGGAAGTGGATGAAGTGGAGGAAGTGGATGAAGTGGACGAAGTGCATGAAGTGCACGAAGTTGACGAAGTTGACGAAGTTGACGAACTTGACGAAGGGGACGAAGTGGAGGAAGTGGAGGAAGTGGAGGAATTGGACGAAGTGGAGGAAGTGGAGGAAGTGGACTAAATGAACGAAGAGGACGAAGTGCACAGAGTGGAGGAAGTGGAGGAAGTTGTGGAAGTGGACGAAGTGCACGAAGTTGACGAAGTGGACGAAGTGCACGTAGTGGACGAAGTTGATGAAGTGGAGTAAGTGGAAGAAGTAGACGAAGTTCACGAAGTGGTGGAAGTGGAGGATGTGGAGGAAGTGGAGAAAGTGGAGGAAGTGGACGAAATGGACGAAGAGGACGAAGTGGGGGAAGTGGACGAAGTGGAGGAAGTGGACGAAGTGGAGGAAGTCGACGAAGTTGACGGTTGACGAGGTTGACGAAGTGGATGTAGTGGACGAAGTTGACGAAGTGGAGTAAGTGGAAGAAGTAGACGAAGTGGACGAAGTTCACGAAGTGGAGGAAGTGGAGGATGTGGAGGAAGTGGAGGAAGTGGAGGAAGTGGACGAAGAGGACGAAGTGGGGGAAGTGGACGAAGTGGAGGAAGTGGAGGAAGTGGATGAAGTGGAGGAAGTCGACGAAGTCGACGAAGTTGACGGTTGACGAGGTTGACGAAGTGGACGAACTAGACGAAGTGGACGAAGTGGACGAATTTGACGAAGTGGACGAAGTTCAGGAAGTTGACGAAGTGGAGTAAGTGAAGGAAGTGGAAGAAGTGGACGAAGTTACGATGTGGAGGAAGCAGAAATTTTGACGAAGTGGACGAAGTTGTGGAAGCGGACGAGCTGGACGAAGTTGAGGAAGTGGACGAGGTAGACGAAGTTGAGGAAGCGGACGAAGTTGACGTAGTGGACGAATTGGACGAAGTGGACGAGTTGGAGGAATGGAGGAAGTGGAGGAAGTTGAAGAAGAAGTTGACGAAGTGGAGAATGGAGCAAGTAGAAGAAGTAGAGGAAGTGGAGGAAGTGGAGGAAGTGAAGGAAGTGGAGGAAGTGGAAGAAGTGGAAGATTAATTGGATGAAGTGGACAAAGTAGAGGAAGTTGGCGTAGCTAGACGAAGTTGACGAAGTTGACGAAGTGGACGAAAATGACGAAGTGGACCAAGTGGACAAAATGGAGGAAGTGGACGAAGTCGTAGAAGTAGAGGAATCTGAGGAAGTGGAGGAAGTTGACGAAGTGGACGAAGTTGACGTAGTGGAGTAAGTGGAAGAAATGGAGGAAGTGGACGAAGTTGAGGAAGTGGAGGAACTGAAGGAAATGGAGGAAGTGCAGGAAGTGGAGGAAGTGGAGGAGGTTGATGCACAAATTTATGATCACCAAAATATGATGTCACAAACTTGTTTTACAATCGGCAAGTATGACCGAATCGTTCAAGTAATAAACTTGGTAAGACCAAGTATCGTTCTCCCAAAGGACTCACGGCCTAGTTTAGTTATGTGGTTTTTTGATTAGTTAAGACTTAAGAACGAAATAATTGAAGTTTAATATGCAAAATAGAAAATAAACATGTATGCATGAGGTTTTGATCAATGGCAAAAGCAAAAGACAAGCACTTTCAAAGAAATATATATATGAATATGTTGTTGGGGGTCAATTTCATCTTATCCACTCTCATATATTTTAGGAATTCAACATTCAAATCATCATTGTTAATGCCACTCTCTAAAGTACCTTTCAAGAAGGCTTCTCCCTAATTACGAGTTCATACAATTCCTAGCATTCCTAATAATTAGTTCATCAAGTGCAGGAGCTTAACGACAACCAATATAATATTGAGAGAGATTCCCCGGATCTAGACTTCCTCGTACGTTCCCGTATCGACAAAATCAATAATCATGCATTGAATGAGTTAAACAAAGCAAGCATTAAGCAAAGAGGAAAAACCCTAACTAATGATGAAAGAAAGCATAAATCTTAGATTAAGATGCAAGCACAAATTCCATATATGAGAGCTTCAAAAGATTACATTGATTCCCCAACAAACATACAAGGTTTAGTTCACCATATTCATGGTGAACCTAGATGAACAATAATGAAAGAATGAAGGATAAAACCCTAGAAAGGTGAAGAGGTAGCCTGAGCATCCAAGATCCTCCTTCAAAGGGGTGGAAGAGAGAGTGTTTGCTTCGTCTTTGCCAAAGATACAAACCCTAGGACGTCCTAAAGCTTATATACTATTCTAAAATTACAAAAAATCTAGGTCCAAGCCCATAAGTGTGCCGCTCAGCGGTAAATTGCCACTCAGCGGTAAGTGCGTGAGTTGGTTCTTCCCCTCAGCGGCCATTTTGCCCCTCAGCGGACCTCCCGTGAACTCCTGAGTATCGCTCAGCGGTAAACTGCCGCTGAGCGGTAACTTCGGCTTCTCCTTTTGCACTTTTTGATGTCTTTTCTGATTCCATCTCTCTCCTTCTTCACTTCTTTCACTAAATTCACCTTAAAACCTGCACAAAAACACTAAAATCAAGCATAAACCTGTCCAGCTCTCTTATTTATGAAAATATGAAGAAAAGCATGATTTCAAGCTAGTTTCTAAGTGTTAAAGGTTGCTTTTAGTATCAATTTAAGCATGAAAATAACAGTTTTCAACTGTTATCACAACCCCAAACTTAGAACTTTGCTTGTCCTCAAGCAAACAAAATGTAACTCAATCTTCAACCAATTCATATGATGGTTCACTCATTCAAAAATCCTCTTTTTCAAGATAAGTAACAACTTCACTCAAAACTTATGACCAAGAGTTCAATCAAGATGTGCACATGCTTTAGTGTTCACAAAGTCATTTAAATTCCAACAAATGCTATATTTCATGAATGATCAATCAATTAAGCATGGATGTTCATGTGCTCATGGAATATTTCCTCACTAGGTAAAGTGTTTCACTCACACACAAGTGTATAAGAGGTAATCACTCATTCACTCTACTATCACAATGTCACATGCATCAGCTTTGCCTTTCATTTTACCACAATCAAAAACATTCACAAGCATGCATCATCACAAGGACTTTTGTCAAACAGATGGTGTGCAGAATGTAGAAAAATCGAAAATCAAGCAATGACAGGGTTTTCAAACACGGTGGCACCTCAAATAGATCCTAAGAAGGGTTCTAGATCAGATGTAAACACAAGAAAAGACTTTAGATCAGAATCACACACGAATTGGCTATGCATTGAAAATTGATAAAACTGTTTGATGAAATGCCTGAATGAATTGCATTAGATTTCTGCACCAGATTTTAACAGCAACACTACTATACTTCAAACTTTCGAAACTAATGATGCAATGGTCCTAAATGCCTTTTAACATATGTAATATCTCTTTTGAATTATTATCTTGATATTCTAAATGGACCATGGCTTTTACTGCATCTAAATGTGATGAATCAAGCAAAGTAATGCAGTGCAGAATTTGACAATAAACCAGCACAGTTTTCAGCAGAATCAATTTTTCAATGCAGAAATAAATATACCAAATGAACAGTACTGCACTTAGTTATTTTCCAATGATTCAAAACATGTTTTGATGATGAATTATGACTTGTTGGAACTAATTGGATGCATCAAAAACTATATAAAACAGAAAATCACTACTGCAGTACCAGATTTCAGCTAAATTTAACAACTAGCATGGTCAAATTTTGATTTAAAAGTAATTCTGATTTGAAAACAGCAAAGAGAAGTTAGAGATGGTATTTGAAAGTTGCACAAATGCAGAAATTCAGTGTTGATGATGGTTAGCAATGATCTAATACTAACCACACACAATTAAGCAGAATTTACTCAAGGAAACACATGCATCTCGGCCAAATGCTTGGACACTCTTGCCACATGGCAAACTATTTGGAATCAACTCATTTCATCTTCCAAATGGTTCAGACAATGGATCAACCAACTGCTGTTCAATAGAACAGTAAATGACCATAAGAACAGTGGCAATGCAGCACAAAAACAGACTGAAATGCTGTCAGATTTTTTAAAAAAACCTGCACAGATTTTGAGTTTGAATGGTAGATCTAAACACCTGAGCTCATTTCTGAAGTATTCATTGCTCTTACTTGGTGTAGCCACATTCAAACAACTCAGATTTTTGGTAAAACTTGGTTAAAAAACCAGATTTGATAACAACACAGCAAAGTAACTAACAAGACTTAAGACAAAACCAGAAATGATGTTTAAATGGTAAAATAGACTCAAACAATTAATAACAGCCGAATAAAATGAAGAAAAACTCAAGCAAAGACAGCTAGTAGTCAATGAAATTAAGAGTAGATCCTAAACACAGCAATGATTGATGAAAACATTGCAGAATTTTCAGAAAAAAACAGCAAGAACAACCAAGAAATTTTTGACAGCAAAGAAATGGAAGAAATCTGGACTTATCTCACGGTTCAAGTTAGAACCTAAGCTCTGAATACCACTTGATACATCCTAGAAGATGTAGAGGAGCAGAACCGAGAGATTGGAGGCGCAAGGAGACTTGAACAGCTTCTGAAACCAATGGAACAGTAGCAGTAGCAGCTGCAGATTGTGATGCAGAATTGGAATTTCTGGAGCAGATTGGTGAAGAACTTAGGATGTGAAGCAGCGGATGATAGGTGTTTATGGTGAATGGAGATGGAGGCTAGCTTGGAGAGGTGATTCACAACTCAGAAGGCTTCCTAGAATGGAAGGAAGTTGCAATGGAAATCAAGCTAAGAAGAGACTCTTGGAGAAGGAATTTACTATGCATTTTAGCATAAATTCTTTACTAAAAATCCAAAAAGTGCTTTACAAGCTTTTCCTATGAGATTTTATAGATCAATCTCAAGGCTTTAAGCTAGCAATTTTCACGTGGCAGATCTGAACCCATGTGCTACATGTATAACTTCTAAAACACGTGAAAAATGAGTTTTATGTGAAGGAAAACAATTACTAATGCAGCCCCATAGAAGGATAAGTACACCCCTTTGTATAGAAATGTCCTTTTTACCCTTCTCCATGTTTTGGCAGATTTGGAATATCTTCTTGTTCTCCAATTTTCCATCCAAAGATAGCAAATAGTACTTGACCTTGAGGAGAATATTCATCTTGGAGCTTTTTGGCCATTCCTCTTGTAATGGGTCCTATGGTGTTAGACCTTCTTGTATCATTTTCTTGTGCCAAGTTTCTTGATTTTTTAGGTTCCATTTTGATCATTTGTCTTGTAGTTTTCATTCTTTCTTTGGCTTCTACCATGTGCTGTCTTGATTTGGCTTCTTTGCATTGATGGTTGATTGTACATTTTTCCATTTGCTTTGGACTTGAGTTGGTGCTCTCAAAGTGGACTTGTGAGACATTTTACTATCTTAAAAGAAGGGTGCTACCCTTCCCTTGTTTTTTTAGACATTTGCCGTGAGTTTTGAACCATTTCATTGCTTTATTTGAGTGAAACCGTGATCAGTTTTGGGTTGCTGCATTGCCGTGAATTTTCTGTGGTTCTAACCTGTTTTTGGTGTTAGTTTTTTTTTTTTTGGGTTGTTGCCTTACCATGTCTGCAGGTTCCAGCTGTGCTTCATTTCATGGAGAGAGCCGCCATGGAAGTCCTTCTAGCAAGTTTGATGTGATGAAGGCCTTCCAACAAATGCAACATCAACTTGATGCCATGAGCAAGCGATTAGACTCGGAAACAAAGGTTAAAGGGAAGCAATCTCATGATCATGATCATGGTTCCTACAAGAAGAAGCAAGAAGCTAGAACCGTAAATGTATACCTTCCCTCGCAAAAGAAGCATCAAGAAGATAAAGCTATGGACCAAGGCCTTACACTACCAAAGTTGAACTTGCCTACTTTCAAAGGGGAAGTCGAGCCGTCTATTTTTCTAGATTGGATAGCTAAAGTAGACCAAATTTTTGATTTATATAGTGTAAATGGACCTTTGCGTGTAAAGTTAGCTTGTTTAGCTTTAGAGGGATACGCCAAACAATGGCTAAATAGGAGATACTTAACCATGGCCTCACCCGCGAGTACATGGGAACAGTGCAGGGACATTTTGTACCAACGTTTCGTACCTCCATACTACCATAGGGACCTCTTGATTAAGCTCCAACGGCTTACTCAAGGTAGACGAAGTGTGGAGGAGTATGCTCGTGAGCTCGAAGTGCTCCTACATCATACTAACCTTAAAGAAAATGATCATGCAAAAATAGTTAGATTTATTATTGGACTTAATAGCAACATTCAAGATATAATTGAATTCCATGATGATGAGACTTTAGATGTAGTGGTTCATAGAGCCATGAAAGTAGAGAAGAAACTCTTGAAAAAGGAAGCTTGTCACAACAAATTTTCCAAATCTTCAAGAGATGTTTTCTACAAATCCTCATCATCAAAGGATAAAACTAAGGATGTTTTAAGGAGCCCACTAACAAATCGTTTCCTTATTCTTCTTCTAACCATTCCTCTTCCCCACCTAAATCTCCTTCTAGACCAAGTCACATTAAATGTTTTAAATGTTTAGGACATGGTCATTATAGCCTCTGCCTGCCCCACCAAAAAGGCAACATGCATGAGGGTGAAGTAATTATAACTAATGAGTCTACCTCTTCCTTAACTTCACCAACCTATAGCTCTTCTTCCTCATCAAGTGATGCCAAGAGAAGGTCATGCTTACTTGTTTAAATGAAGAAAGAAAAGAAAGAGAGGAGAGAGTAAAAGAAGAGACTGAGAGAAAAGAAAGAGAGGAGAGAGAAAAGAAAGAAAAAGAAGAACTTGTGAGAGAAATGGAGAAGGACAAAGTCTTAGTCAAAAAGGAAGTGTTACTGAAGGCACCATCCACTCCCATCATCCAAATAGATCTAAACCATGACAGGGGAGTTTTTCAATCCTTCAACTTTTCTTTCTTTGTTCCAAAAATATTTTGCACAACTTTTTCACCTCCTCTTTCCTTCTTTCCAACTATTCCATAAACATTTGTGAAACACATCATGAGTTAGTGTTACCCCTTTGGGTCCATTCAACTCAACAAAAATAATTTTTTCTCTAAAAATGGTCTCCTAGTTTTCACCACTAAATGCAATAAAAATATCAGGAGACTTTCTTTTACTATTACTTGTTTATATACATTGATTGGTCAACATAAATTCATTCACAAAATGTTTAATGATTTTGCAGGTTGACATTTGATCCAGGAGGAGTTGATTTGGTTTATACACGAAATAAGTCACTCATCTCTATTTGTTGCAGGTTTTTCAAGATTCGAGGTCGAATCCTCTCCAACCTGGGGGGGATGATATGATCATAAATGGGGCAACAATGAAGAACTTTCAAAGTGACAACAAGCATAAAAAAGAGTAGAATAGGTTTCCTTTAGGCGTGTATTTGCCTTTTGATTTCTTTCTCTTAGTTCTTGTGAATAATTGCTTATAAACTCTTCTTTCTCTTTAAGAGCAAGCAATATGGGACTATCCATGACTTGATCTTATAAAGAAGAGAAGAGAAAGTGAGCATTCTAGGCGTGTAGGAGTTAGTAGCATAATAGTTTTCATATTTTGAAACTATAGGAGAACTAGTTGCCTTATAAACCCTTTGGAGTGGAGAGAATTGAGCAATGTGGGACTCAAAAGTCCCTAGAAGACCTGCAGCAGCTGCTGGACGGACTACACCCTCAAAAGTCCCACATCTCCTAGATCTTGCATCTTAGCTCACTCCAAAGGTTATATAAGAAGGCTTAGGGGTCTCCTTTTTGACACACCTTACCTTGAATCAATTGAATTTTGAGTTGATTTGCACTTTTGCAATCTTCTTTGAGATAGTATTCTGTCTCCAAAGTCCCTATTTTGGGCAGACCTTATCTTGCTCAAGCAAGTGGCGGCCCTCCTTGATGCTTATCTTCGAGCTTCATTCAAAGTGGCGCATCTTCAAAACATAAGGTTCCTCTTTCTTAATCTCTTCATTTTAATTTCTTTCCCATTCTCTTAAATGTCATTTAGTATATTCTCTCTAGGTATGCACTTCCCCATCACGAAGTGAACGAAGTGGACAAAATGGACGAAGAAGATGAAGTGGAGGAAGTGGAGTAAGTGGAGGAAGTGGTGGAATGGGCCGAAGTTGACAAACTAGAGGAAGTGGACGAAATGAACGAAGAGGACGAAGTGGACTAAGTGGTTGAAGCGGACGAAGCAGACGAAGTGGAGGAAAAGGAGGAAATGGACGAAGTTGACAAGGTGGACGTAGTTGACGAGTGGACGAAAATGACGAAGTGGACGAAGAGGACGAAGAGGATGAAGTCGAGGAAGTGGAGGATGTGGAGGAAGTGGAGGAAGTGGTGGAAGTGGTGGAAGTGGAAGACGTGGACGAAGTTGACGTAGTGGACAAAGTGGACGAATTGGACGAATTGGACGAAGTGGACGAGTTGGAGGAAGTGGAGGAAGTGGAAGAAGTGGAGGAAGTGAAGAAGAAGTTGACGAAGTGGAGAGTGGAGCAAGTAGAGGAAGTGGAGGAAGTGGAGGAAGTGGAGGACGTGGAGGAAGTGGATGAAGTGGAGGAAGTGGAGGAAGTGGAAGAAGTGGAAGATGAAGTGGATGAAGTGGACAAAGTAGAGGAAGTTGACGTAGTTGGACGAAGTTGACAAAGTGGACGAAGTGGACGAAGTGGACGAAAATGACGAAGTGGACGAAGTGGACCAAGTGGACCAAGTGGACGAAGTGCACGAAATGGACGAAGTGGAGGAAGCGGAGGAAGTTGACGAAGTGGAGGAAGTTGACGTAGTGGAGTAAGTGGAAGAAGTCGACGAAGTGGACGAAGTTGACGAAGTGGAGGAAGTAGACGAAGTTGACGAAGTTGAAAAAGTGGACGAAGTTGACGTAGTGGACGAAGTGGATGAAGTTGACGAAGTGGACGAAGTTTCACGAAGTTGATGAAGTGCTGTAACTGGAAGAAGTGGAGGAAGTGGAGCAACTGGACGAAGTGGAGGAAGTAGAGGAGGTGGACGAAGAGGACGAAGTGGACGAAGTGGAGGAAGTGGAGGAAGTGGACGAAGTGGATGAAGTGGTGGTAGTGGAGGAAGTGGACGAAGTGGAGGAAGTTGACGAAGTGGACGACATGACGAAGTTGACGAAGTGGACGAAGTTGACGAAGTTCACGAAGTGGACGAATTTGACAAAGTGGACGAGGTGGACGAAGTTGACAAAGTGCACAAGGTGGACGAAGTTCAGAACTAGACGAAGTGGACGAACTGGACGAAGTGGATGAACTGGACGAAGTTGACGTAGCGGACGTATTGGACGAAGTAGAGGAAGTAAACGAAGCGGAAGAAGAAGTTGACGAAGTGGAGAGTGGAAGAAGAAGTTGACGGTTGACGAAGTTGACGAAGTGGACGAATTTCACGCAGTGGACGAGTTGGAGGAAGTGGAGGAAGTGGAGGAAGTGGAGGACGTGGAGGAAGTGGAGGAAGTGGAGGAAGTAGAAGCAGTGGAGAAGAAGTGGATGAAGTGGACAAAGTAGAGGAAGTGGAGGGAAGTGACGAAGTCGGACGAAGTTGACGAAAATGACGAAGTGGACCAAGTGAACGAAGTGGACGAAATGGACGAAGTGGAGGAAGTGGAGGAAGTGGATGAAGTCGAGGAAGTGGACGAAGTCGAGGAACTGGAGGAAGTGGAGGAAGTTGACGAAGTGGACGAAGTGGAGTAAGTGGAAGAAATGGAGGAAGTCGACGAAGTCGACAACATGGAGGAAGTAGAGGAAGTGGAGGATGTGGACGAAGTGGAGGAAGTGAGGAAGTGGACGAATTGGACGAAGTTGACGAAGTGGACGAAGGGGACAAAGTGGAGGAAGTGGACGAACTGGACGAAGTTCACAAAGTTGACGAAGTGGAGGAAGTTGACGTAGTGGACGAAGTTGACGAAGTGGACGAAGTTGACCATGTTGACGAAGTGGAGTGAGTGGACGAAGTTGACGAAGTGGAGGAAGTGGAGAAAGTGGACGAAATGAACGAAGAGGACGAAGTGGAGGAAATGGAGGAAGTGGTGGAAGTGGAAGAAGTGGACGAAGTTGACAAAGTTGACGAACTGGAGGAAGTGGAGGATGTGGAGGAAGTGGAGGAAGTGGACAAAGTGGACAAAATGGATGAAGAGGACGAAGTGTACGAAGTGGACAAAGTGGACAAAGTGGACGAACTGGACGAAGTTGACGAAGTTGACGTATGGACGAATTGGACGAAGTGGATGAGTTGGAGGAAGTGGAGGAAGTGGAAGAAGAAGTTGACGAAGTGGAGAGTGGAGCAAGTAGAAGAAGTAGAGGAAGTGGAGGAAGTCGATGACGTGGAGGATGTGGAAGAGGTGGAAGAAGAAGTGGATGAAATGGACGAAGTAGAGGAAGTGGAGGAAGTTGACGAAGTGGACGAAAATAACGAAGTGGACCAAGTGGACGAAGTGGACGAAAAGGACGAAGTGGAGGAAGTGGATGAAGTCCAGGAAGTGGAGGAAGTGGAGGAGGCGGAGGAAGTGGAGGAAGTTGACGAAGTGGACGAAGTTGGCGTAGTGGACGAAGTGGAGTAAGTGGAAGAACTGGAGGAAGTGGAGGAAGTTGTCGAAGTGGAGGATGTGGAGGAAGTTGAGGAAGTGGAGGAAGTAGACGAAGAGGACGAAGTGGAGGAAGTGGAGGAAGTGGACGAAGTGGACAAAGTGCACGAAGTTGACGAAGTTGACGAAGTTGACGAAGGGGACGAAGTGGAGGAAGTGGAGGAAGTGGAGGAATTGGACGATGTGGACGAAGTTCACGTAGTTGTCGAAGTTGACGTAGTGGACGAAGTTCACGAAGTTGACGA
>JAFNIE010000701.1:0-25000 GCA_027742785.1 Vigna reflexopilosa | reverse complement strand
GTTAATTGAAGATGATTCTAGAGGTTTGGTTCGTTTTCAGATTCTTTCCCCTTTCCCATTTTCTTTTCTTTTTTGTTCTTTGGATTTTCCCTATAAAAGGGAGGGTCTTTTGAGTTGTTTCATTTTACATTCTTGATTGTCTTTATCTCGATTTTCTTTTCTGCAATTTAATTTTCAAGCCTTTTACTATGTTAATTTTAGTTTGATTACATTGTCAGTTCACATTTTCTGAATTTAGTTTGGTTTCATTTATCGTTCTTGCATCCATGATGTTCCTAGTTTTCATTTTTTTCCTTTTATGTTCACTTTATATTTGATCATTGTTCATTAGATATGTTTCTTTTTACCGTTCTTGGTCGTTGTAGTATAGGTTAGTCTAGTTCACCCTATTTTCTGATTGTTTCCAATATAGGTGCTTAGGTTTTCATTTCTTATTTCTGTTTTTAGTTTTTTTTTTTTACATGTTATTCCTTTCACCAATTACTATAGCTATTTCAATTACTCGTTCTGCAATTCATTTTTTTTACATGTTGCTCCGCTAACGACTGTGTGAATGGTGGAGGGTGACAGACTCCACCCGTGAGAGGCGATTGTGAGAGACGACGCTGTGTTGGGAGCGGTGGGTGACAGACACCGTGAACAGGTTCTCGAATTTGATTTCATGCTCTTAGTTTAGGTTTATTGTTTTTCATAAAGTAGCTTTCTGCTGTAAATCTTGGACTTTTGATCGGGAAGCCACGGTGGTGACAGCCCGTGGTTGGCTTGGTTTCGTTCTATCGGTGATATTCTCTTATAAATTCCATTTTCTGTTCAATGAATTTCAATTTTGTTGCGATTGTTCTATTTCTTTATTGCGATTCTGATTTTACTTTAGATTTGATGCAATTTAAATGTTTTGTTTTGATTCAGTGGTAATTTTAGCTTGTTATATGCTTTGATATTGATATATGAAGTTCTGTTTTGAGTTCTGATGTCTTTAGATAATTGATTGATGCATTTTACATTTTTGTTGATTCGGTACTGTTATGTTTCATTGTTCAGATTTTAATTGATTCATTCTATTTTTCATGTATGTGTTACTTTTATGTTTCAGCATTTAGTTTTATATTTTCTGAATTCATTTAGTTGCAAATCTGTTTAGGTAGTTTTTAATTAGGTGCTTTTGTTTTAATTGTATGTGCATAAATTCTTTAGAGCCTATTGCTGAGAGTGATGTGATTATTGATTCTAAGATTCTTGAAGCAGTATTTGAGATTGAGCATGTTCATACTTCTGATGTTTGTAATGATGATATCTGTCCAACCTTTGATGCAATGTTTGATGATTCACTTATGCATGCTGACTTTGAATTTAGTATTTGCTCTGCAGCATTAAACGAAGAAGAAGTTGCAGACATTGAAGGCACAAAGGCTGTTCTGGTGATTGCAGGAGACAAAATTACACATCCTCAAAGAACCTGGACCACACAGATTGAACAGAAAAGGCAAGAGGAGTCATGGTTGATGCAGAAAAGTGCTTGGAAAATGCAAAACCAGCAGCTAGCACTGAATGGGAAGCCAAGGTTGCTGCAGCAGAGAGCTGGAAAGGAGGAAGGCAAGGAAGCCATGGAAAACAATGATGGAAACTCTGCACAGAGGAGCTGAGCACAATGGAGAAAATCCAATAAGCTCTTTCTTTTCCCTTCTTCTTAAATGTAAATATAGGTTTTTTGTGTTAATTAGTATAGTAATAGGTAGTATCATAAATAATAGGATAGAAAATATGTTGTTCTATATAAAAATTAAAAAGATCAATTTTGACTTGTGGCCTATTTGAATAAATTTTCTTTTTCTTGTAGCTTTGTAGTTTACTTTTGTTTTTCTAGTTCTGTTCATGTGTATTCTTGTTTTCTTCTGTGTTCAATTTTCTTTGTTCTATTTTGTACATACTTCTGGTTTAATTTGTGTTCTTTTCAATTCCATTCTTGTACATATCTGATGCTGTTTGTCTTGTATATACCTATATTACATATGTCTGTGTTTGTTATGTGCTGTTTTGGAACCTTACCCACTCACACAATGTGCCTGTGAGGGTGGGAAGGTATAGGGGTATAGGGTAATTTTTTTTTTTCTGATCTAAATAACTGTGTTTAGCATCTGTTTTTGTGTAGAATAGGGGTAAATTTTTTTTTCTGAGTTGTGTTCCCTTTAGTTTAGGACTGATGTTTGTAGCTCTAAATAACTTGACTTAGTTCAGTTTGCAAATATTCTGTCTAGGATCTGTTTTAGGTTGAGTTTATGATTGTTTAGATTGTATTCTCCCCATTGTTTCTGTAAATAAAACTCGTACATTGCTCTTTTCTTTCCCTATTTTTGTTTCCTTATTTCATGTCCTCTTTTTGTCATTTAGGCCATTCTTTGTCTTAGTTTCTGTAGATATGAATTTGTTTCAGGTTCTTTGCATATTAAGTGTTGTTTTGGTCTTGAGCTAGCACCCTCTCTTAGGTTCTTTTCTTTTCTCTTTTGCTGTTTTCTTTCTAAACTTGTAATTAGGATTTGTTAGCCTAATATCATATTGTTTTAGGTATCTCTTTTGCTGTTTTACTTTGTAGAGCTTTGACTTAGGTTCTTATTAGTTACATTCTGTTCTGTCTTAGTTGTTTAGGATGTATATAGTTTAGGTAAATCTGTTAGGCATTTTTAGGAGCTTTTAGGTTCTGTTTCAAGCTTTTCTTCATTACTTGCTGAATTCATTCAATTTTTAGCTTCATTTCCTTAGATTAGAATTGTCAAAAGTAGAATTAGCTTTAGATTTGGGCAGAGGTAGTTCTAGCATTAATTTTTGCAGTCTTTAGTTCATTTCAATTCAGTAATTTTTGCATAGGATGAGTAGCAAGTCAGTTTTAACAATTTTTTAACCCTTGAGAGATTTTGGACCAGTTTTTGTCTTTCTTGTGTGATAACATGCATGTTTAATTGTCATTCTGATTTTGCATTGATTCTTTGTTGATGTGCTTGCTCTTGGTAACTTTAGATATGATCTAGGCATTCTTCATTTTCAGCCATAGCCAATTTAGCCTACCCATTTCATTTCTTACCATTGTACCCTGTTTTGAGCTTTAGCTTCTTTTCTTGTTTCCATCCATTCAAGCCATTTCCCCCCTAACCATTACGTAACCTTAGAGAATTGTGAGAAGTAGGGAGAGTCTAGAACTTGGTGAGTGCATGAAAAGAATAAGGCCAGAGGTGAAAAAGAAAAGAAGAATGATTTGAGAAAAGAAAAAAATCTGGTTGTGCTGAAAAGAATGAACAAGTCTGGAAATGAGAGAAATCAGAAAAAGAAATTGAAAAAAAAAAGACTTGAAAAGAATGTCAGGGAAAGAGAACCAGAGAAAAAAAATTGTAGGCTAGCCAAAGTTTTAGAAACAGTTGCACTGAGTTCTAGTTCTCTCCCTGTTCTTCACACCTCTCTGTTTCATTCCAGTTCTCATTATTCACTCATTTCATTCCATGAACATTACAAGCAAATAAAGACCTAGTGATTTAGAGAAAGCCTTGAGTTAAGCACTGTCATTTAGAGTCTCTTCAAAGTTGTGAATGGTAGTTGGCATGACATGATTGAGTGAAACAGGATAACCTCTAAACAGTTGAGTGATTGAGTGCATACACTACATCCTGTGAGGTTGAGGCTGATTGCTACTTTTCCATATGTTTGCTTTGCTGATTGTGATTGTATTGAGCTGTTATAATACTTGCTGGAATTACTGAAGCTTGAGTTTAAAGTTGAGATTTCTTTTGTACAGTTCTGATTTGATGAAATAGCTAGAATTGATGTGTTTTGGCAGGTTTGAATTAGCTTGAATAGATAGAATTTAGAAAGTTCCTTGTTTTGTCTTTAGTCTTTTCTTTGTTTTGTGTTGAATCCTTCTTGTGTATATCGAGTCTGGTGATTTTCTTTTTCCTTTTACTTGTCCCTGCGCAGGAGAGCAGTTCTTTAAGTGTGGGGGTGTGATAACTCTCAATATTTTCGTATTTTTCTGTGTTTAGAAGTACTTGTTAGTGTACTTTAGTTTCTAATTGTTTAGAATTAGGTTAGTTTTAGGTTTTTCTTTAAATTCTTTAGTTTTGAAATATTGTAGCTAAAATTAGGTTTTTAGGAGCAATTTTTAATGTTTGTTCATAAATAGGAAATTAGTATTTTTTTAAGAATTTTTTCCTTTATTGTTGTTTAGATATAGGCTTTTATTTTCTCTAATTTTTTTTGATTGATTTTTTATCTTCTGCAGATTAGGCCTTGGGCCTTGGTCAACTGGGCTAATATTCTTGGTCATCAGAAGCAGCTTTGGGATGACTTGAAGACTTGAGCCGTTTCTGCTGCATATGGAGAAAGCTGATATTAATTGAGGAAGAATTGGGCCACTGCGCTGTTGCAGATCGAAGAATTGGGCCGTGGAGATTTGGGCTGTGTTTAAGTGAAAACGTCGTTGTTTTGGAGTGGTTTGAAGCCTTTGGCAGCTGCTGCCTTTGGGGTGTTCGAACAAGTGAATCATTTGTCCAAATGTGAAGAGAAGAACTCCCTTGTGCTAGGATTCGATAGTGAGACGTAGAAAGGAGCTTCAATAGCTCAGGGATGCTTGCCCAGAGAGATGATCCAGTGCATGTGCGGGAGGCTCAATCGGCAGAATCGGTGGAGAGGTTGAAGATAATCAGAGAGCTGGTGATCAACGCGAACAGAGACGGTCTGATTGGAAAAGAGCGAAGCGTCAAGGTCAAATTTCTCCCTTTCCTCTTTCCTTCTGTCTCTGACCCTATAAAAGGGCATGTTAGGTTCCTGAGTTTGGAACCTAACAAGAGCAGTAAAAGTAGATAGAAACAGTAAAGAAAGAATGGGGTTTCTCTATTATTCACAATGAAAGAACTCTCTTTTTACAATAAGGGTTTGGGAGCATAACCTCTCTTTACAGGATGAAGACCTGACTTTACACAAAATACACTCAATAATCTCCATGTACAGAACTCATTCCTTATTTATAAAGTTTCTCTTCCCCTTCCCACTAACTAACTAACCGTCAAATAACTCTTCCCTCCTAACTGCCCTTCTCATTTTTCCTATCTTATATCCTATCATTACACCTTGCTGCAGAACAACCTTGTCCTCAAGGTTAGAATCGGAAAGCTGGATCTCATGGCTCCTCTTCATCAACCTGTTACCATATGAAGGAAACCCACTGGATGCTGCCCTTCAATTCAAGTCTGGAGGCTTGGGTGGTGGCAAATCCTCCTCTAATGACTTCCACTGTTCCTTGATTCTTTTAGCCCAATTTTGTGAAGTCTTCAAAATCTCAACTCTGACTTCATCGCCCCATGTAGCAACAACACTTTTGGAAGCTGCTCCATCTACTTGCAAACTCTCATAAAAAATTTCCACACTCCCCCTTTGTGTTACTGCTGCCCAATTCTCACATATACTGCTTCTTCTGTTCCCTACAACTATCTTTAGTAGAGTTGGGACCAGATTTTCCAAGAAAGGTGCTTGAATTTTTGATGCCAAGTCTTGCACCCGTAGACTACATTTTCTTTGCTGTTTGGATGTGCTTTTGTTGATCCTTTGGTGTTTTGAACTTTAAAAGCATATGCTGCCCCTGTTGTTTGATCTTGCGTGTCAATCCCTTCATAAGTGATCAACTCTTCTCTTTTCACCCACGAAAAAATTGGTGTCTCCTCACCCTTCCTAGCTCCATTATTGTCAGTGGCATCCTCTCCTTTTTGCTCCCAATTGCTTGCATTTTCTCTTCCACTTGAACGTTTTTTTCCTGTCTTTACTGTTTTGACATTCACACCACAGCCTACCACACTATCTCCACTAAAAACAACAACTTTCTCAGCAGCAGCAACTTTTTCAGCAACAGTAAAAACCATAGCTTTTTCTACTTTGTCAGCAGCCGTAAAATCAGCAGCTTTTTCAACTTTTCCAGCAGCAGTCACACCCATGTCTCCATCACAGTTTACAGCAGTAAAATCAGCAGCTTTTTCAACTTTTCTAGCAGCAGTTACACCCATGTCTCCATCACAGTTTGCATCATTGCCTTCCTCTCCACGTACATTTTCTTCTCTCCTATCCTGCCCTCTAATTCTTGCAAAACCATCAACACTCAAAACTGCAGCTTCCGTTTCTCTTTTCTTCTAAAAAACAGAGCCTCTATCTCTTCCTCCAAACCCCATTATTAATGCCTCTTTCAGCCCTCTCCAAGAAAGGTTCTTGGTTTTATTTTTCCAGGCCTTGAACCAATAGATTATGCCTCCTTCCATGCAGTTGTAAGCCAACTTGGGCCTCTCCTTCCCTGTGACATTTTTGGTGTCAAAAAACTTCTCTGCCTGAGAGATCCATCCCAATGGGTCCAGCCCCTCAAACCTGGCCAATTCTACCTGCTGCCTCCAATTCTGTTCACCCCTATCTTCCTCCATCCCCTCTTCATTTGAACCTTCTTTCTGCCCTTTCATGACAGGTTCTAAGCCCTTTATGTGAATCTTGATTTCTTGCAGCATTTCTCTTATTTCTTGCACATTTCTTCTGTATTCTGCCATGCTCCTTTTCTGTTCGCTGATCCTCCTCTCCAAGGTATTGTTTCTTCCTTCCATTCCTCCACCCTTTCTTGATCACTTCTTCATCTGGCAGCCCTCTCCTAAGGAGATCCGACAGTCCTCTCCCAAGCAGAATCTGACAGTCCTCCCTTGTTGATCCAACAGTTTTCTTGAAAATCTGATAGCTTCTTGAAAATCCGATAGCTTCTTGAAACAACAGTTTCTCAAATCGGACACCCCCACCTCAAACGGTAGGTCGGACCAATTGTTAGGTTCCTGAGTTTGGAACCTAACAAGAGTAGTAAAAGTAGATAGAAACAGTAAAGAAAGAATGGGGTTTCTCTATTATTCACAATGAAAGAACTCTCTTTTTACAATAAGGGTTTGGGAGCATAACTTCCCTGGGTTGAGAGCATATCCTCTCTTTACAGGATTAAGACCTGACTTTACACAAAATACACTAAATAATCTCCATGTACAGAACTCATTCCTTATTTATAAAGTTTCTCTTCCCCTTCCCACTAACTAACTAACTAACCGTCAAATAACTCTTCCCAACTAAGTGCCCTTCTCATTTATCCTATCTTATATCCTAAAAGGGCATGTAAATAGACTTTTGAGGTGGGAATCGCGAGAGGGTGACAGACTCCGCGAACGAGTGTGTGAATGGTGGAGGGTGACAGACTCCACCCGTGAGAGGCGATTGTGAGAGACGACGCTGTGTTGTGAGCGGTGGGTGACAGACACCGTGAACAGGTTCTCGGATTTGATTTCATGCTCTTAGTTTAGGTTTATTGTTTTTCGTAAAGTAGCTTTCTGCTGTAAATCTTGGACTTTTGATCGGGAAGCCACGGTGGTGACAGCCCGTGGTTGGCTTGGTTTCGTTCTATCGGTGATATTCTCTTGTAAATTCCATTTTCTGTTCAATGAATTTCAATTTTGTTGCGATTGTTCTATTTCTTTATTGCGATTCTGATTTTACTTTAGATTTGATGCAATTTAAATGTTTTGTTTTGATTCAGTGGTAATTTTAGCTTGTTATATGCTTTGATATTGATATATGAAGTTCTGTTTTGAGTTCTGATGTCTTTAGATAATTGATTGATGCATTTTACATTTTTGTTGATTCGGTACTGTTATGTTTCATTGTTCAGATTTTAATTGATTCATTCTATTTTTCATGTATGTGTTACTTTTATATTTCAGCATTTAGTTTTATATTTTCTGAATTCATTTAGTTTCAAATCTGTTTTAGGTAGCTTTTAATTAGGTGCTTTTGTGAATGCTAGTAGCTTAGTCTATTTCTTCATTTTAGTTGCTGTTTGTGATGAGATGAATATGCTAGTTTAGTTTACCTTATAGATTTAGTGTTGCATTGTAGTATAGAATAGGTTTGGTTTTATTGTTGCTGGTTTTGAGTAAATAGTGAGAGTAAGGTTGCTTTTAGCTTAGGTAGATCATACTAGTTTTAGTTTTAGATTATGTATGTTTTAGGTATTTTAAATTTCTAATTTCCTGTTCTTTTATTTCACTTTATTTTTTTCTTTCAAATAGATTTTTGTTCAGTTTTAATTCTTTTCTTTTTCAATTCAATTTTTTTTTACTGTCCCTTGCATTAGTAGTTAATAATTAGTAAATAATACAAGACTTTAACTCTACATTTTGAAACTTGATTTTGTCGAATCTACGGATTGATATCTTGGTCAGCCCTATATTACATTAGTGGGGACCAATTTTGTTCTGCTTTAGGCGGCTAAACAGCATTCTAACAAATGGCGCCGTTGCCGGGGACTTTGGCGACTTAAGTTCTAGATTGTAAAGTTATCCTTGTAGGTTTCTGGTTTTCTCTTTTTGCATTTTTTGTGTGTTTAGGTTTCTGTTTCTGAAATTCCAGCATCTGTGAGTAGTGATTCTTGTCATTGTAATTCTTGCATTCATTTTTTTTTCTGTTTAAGCATTCTCTGTTATTTTGTAAAAATCTAAAAATATAGGTTGTTCTCTTCTGGTATAACCTCTCTGCTTAAGTGGATGACTAGTGCAGGATAGTTGTTATTTTTGTCCTTGGTCTAGAGGCAAATTCTGTGCTACAAATTTGGATTAGCCATTATGGTCTGGCCAAGAGAGATGTCTATAAAGGAGTGGAATAATCAAGAGACAGTCCTCCATCCTCCCTGCCTTCAAGTACCACAAATGATGGAGATGCCTAATTTTGAGCTGAAAACCAAGTTAATTAAGCTTCTGCCAAAATTCTATGGGCTGGCACATGAAGATCCACACAAGCATATCAAGGAATTCAGCTGGATATGTGCCTCCATGAAGTCTACAGGAATTTCAGAGGAAGCAGTGCTAATGAAGGCTTTTCCCATGTCCCTGCATGATGCAGCCAGAGACTGGTTTATCTACCAGCACCGACCTTTTGGGAATTGGCAGGAGATGCAGCAGAGATTCCTCAATAAGTTTTTCCCAGCAACCAAAGTGGCCAATATCAGAAGGGAAATCATGGCAATTGGACAGTTTCAAGAGGAAAGTTTAGCTGAGTGCTGGGAGAGATTCAACAGGCTTTGCACAACCTGTCCCAACCACCAGATTTCAGAGCCCAGGCTTCTGGTTTACTTTTATGAGGGCCTGCTTTACAAAGACAAGGTGTTGGTTGATGCAGCAGTTGGAGGTTCTCTGATAGGTTCTTCAGTCAAAAACCTATAGAAAACACACTCTACACACCTGAAACTCACAATCCAGAATGCTGGATAATCCTCTGTTCATTCACTACAATCTGGACACAAGTACAGAGAGCTTAACCTCCCCTCTCAGGACAACAAGTTCCTGGATAGAACTTCTAAATCCCCTCTCCCCTTCTCCCCACAATCCTGTAACTATCTATACAAGTTACATCCCACCTTTCCTAACTGCCAAGGCAGTTAACGTCTGTTTCTTCTCTCATAAACCAATAACCGCCTAACATTACCCCCCCCCCTCCCCCCCTCTTCAGCAACCTTGTCCCCAAGGTGGAAGTCAGGGTATTGATCCTGCATGGTCTCGACGTCTTTCCATGTAGCTCCATCTCTACCACCGTCTTGCCATTCCACTAAAAACCTGTTGCACGGGTCCTTCTCCTTGCTGTCGTTGCCTTTTATCTAGAATCCTTACTGGCCAATAGCTGGGTCCTTCGGCTTGTAGCTTGGTTGGCAGCTCCTTTTCTATTCTATTTTCCCCCACCGCCTTCTTTAATTGGGATACATGAAAAACATCATGTATCCGAGTTGTTGCGGGTAATTGTAAGCGATACGCAACCTTTCCAATTTGCTTAATCACCTGGAAAGGCCCATAATACCGGGCTGCTAATTTTGGGTGCAACCGCACAGGCCTAGACGATTGCCTATGGGGTCTAATTTTTAAGTAGACCCAATCTCCCACTGTAATGTCCACCTCTCGCCTTTTTTTATTTGCTTGATTAACCATCATATCTTGAGTCCTGCGTAAATGAAACTTTAATTGTCGCAAAGCCTCATCCCTAGTTATTAAGTCCTGAGCTACAGTTTCCACTGTTGTCTCCCCGGGAACAAACCTGCTCAATGATGGGGGCGCTCTTCCATACACAATCTCATATGGGGAACACTTTGTTGCGCCTTGATAACTGGTGTACCAGTATTCAGCCCAAGGCAGCATCATCTTCCAATTTTTGGGTTGCTCAGTGCAAAAACACCTCAAATATCCTTCTACAATGCTGTTCAAGACCTCAGTTTGACCATCAGTTTCTGGATGGTATGCCGTACTCATTTTAAGCTGGGTTCCTGCATCTTAAAGAGTTCTTTCCAAAACACACTAAGAAAAAGGGGATCCCGGTCACTGACAATCGACACCGGAATCCCATGCAACCGAACCACCTCTTGGACAAATGCTTCTGCCACCGTTCTTGCTGAGTAGGGATGTTTTAGTGTGATAAAATGACCATATTTGCTTAATCTATCCACCACGACCAATATGGCATCAAAGCTCTGAGATGTGGGCAGCTTTACGATGAAATCAATACTTACTTCTTCCCACACAAGCCTGAGGAATAGGGAGGGGTTGTAATAAACCCTGGGGCGAGGCAACCATATATTTATGCTACTGACATATCACACAAGCAGCCACAAACTCGGTTACAGTGTTCTTCATCCCCACCCAATAGAATGACTGCGCGATCCTTCTATACGTTCGAAACACTCCAGAATGTCCCCCAGTACTTGTCACATGGAACTCTGCTAATAATTTGGAGATCCAAACAGATTTAGCCGAAAGCACTATTCTCCCCTTGTAGTGGAGTCGGTCATTCTCCAATGTGTATGATGCATGGCTATTCGGGTCCTTCTTCAGGCCATCCATTATCTTCTTGAGTGCTTCATCCGTTTCTACTTCTGCTAATATTTCTCGAAAATCATGCCAATAAGGTCGGGATATAGCCTTCATTTCAATTTCATCCATACCTCCTTCCGCCTTTCTCGAAAGAGCGTCAACAACATTATTCGAACTCCCTATTTTTATAAACAATGTCAAAGTCATACCCCATAAGTTTGGCTATCCAATTTTATTGACTGGGTGTGGTAATTCGTTGTTCCAGTAAATACTTCAAACTACGTTGATCTGTGTACACTACTAACGACCCCTCCGATAAAGCTTTACTAAAAAAGCAATGGGTTTTCTATTCTGCATGAGCACCGCCCCCACACCAACTCCCGATGCGTCGCATTCCAAATGAAACTCTTGCTCGAAATCAGGTAAAGCCAAAACTGGCGCTATTGTAATGGCTGTCTGGAGTTTCTTCATCGCGGTACTGGCTGCCTCCGTCCACTCGAACTTCCCTTTTTTGAGCAACTCAGTAAGAGGCCTGGCGATTTTCCCATAACCCTGTACAAACCTCCGATAATACCCTGTTAAACCCAGAAAACCCCTCAAGGCCTTTACATTTTCGGTTGTCCCCACTCCAACACCGCCTGGATCTTCTCCTTATCCATCTCCACACCTCTTCCCGATATTATGTGGCCCAAATATCCAATCTGTTTTTTTCCAAATTCACACTTGTTTTGATTCGCTACCCATGTCTGTTGTCCCAATAACTGTAACACTTGTCCCAGCTGTTTCATATGATCCTCCCACGTAGAACGGTAAACCAAAATGTTATCAAAAAAGACTAGCACACATCTCCTAAGAAAAGGCTTGCAGCAGATCATTCATCGCATTTTGGAATGTTGTCGGTGCATTAGTGAGCCCAAAGGGCATCACTAAAAACTCAATGTGACCTTGATGCTTACGGAACGCTGTTTTGGGAATATCCTCCTCTTCCATGCGTATTTGATGATACCCCGCCTTCAGGTCGATCTTGGAGAAGTAATGGGCACCATGCAATTCATCTAATAGCTCCTCTATCACAGGAATGGGATACTTATCGGGAACAGTTGCCTTGTTCAAAGCCCGGTAGTCAACACAAAAGCGCCAACTTCTATTTTTTTTCTTCACCAGTATTACCGGACTAGAATATGGACTCTTGCTTGGCCTGATAATCCCAGCCTTTACATATCAGCTACTTGTTTTTCTATTTCTTCTTTCACCAAATAGGGGTATCTATAGGGGCGGACGTTGATGGGGTTCACTCCTTCTTTAAGGGTGATTCGATGTCCCATTGCCCGATAAGGGGGTAGCCCTTCTCTTTCCTCAAAAACCCGATTGTGCGCCTGCAAAACAGCGGTCAAATCATCCAGCTGTTCTCTTGTCAGGTCCCCACTACTCCCGTTGCCCCCTTGTTGCTGCAGCTGTTCCAACTCCCACACCAGAAAACCATGAGTCAGCATCCACCACCTTTAACAAGGCCTTAGGTTCCACCACTTGTGTGGACAACGATGGATCCCCCTGCACCCGCACTTTCTTTCCATCCTCCAAATATGTCATGGACATATCTTTCCAATTATTACGACTTCACCAAGCTTTGCCAGCCAGACAATACCCAATATAATATCCACGCCCCCAAGCTCGAAAACATATAGATCCTCCATTACCTTCGCTTCCCCCAAGCAAATTCGAACCCTCTCGCATCGGCCCCTCGACTTCCTCCGGTTTGTCCCCAAGGCTCACGGCGTAAGGTGGGGTGTCGGTCACGGTCAACCCCAATTCTGTGGCCACCTTTCTACTGAAAAAGTTATGACTGGTCCCACTGTCGATGAGGACCACAACTCTCCTTTCGCCGATCGTCCCATCAATCTCATGGTCTGGGTGGTGTCAGCCCCTCCGCTGAACACGCGGATAATTCCAGTGGCTTCTCCTCTGAATTCTCCGCTCCGAACACTTCATCTTCTTCGTCCTCCTCCAAGAGAAGCACTCGTAAGCCCTTCTCCGAGCAACGATGTCCTGGAGCGAATGGGCCGCCGCACCGAAAACACCGACCTTCTTCCCGTCTTTTGATAAATTCGGGATAAGGCAGATTTCTTACCACTCTTCCCCGACTGTCGCCTCCCCCGACGACTCCCCCACGTCCGCTGTTCGTGGTTAACTGATCTTCTCTTCGGTTCGCCCGATTCGCCTCCATGCCTCCTGGACGATTCGTTGGCTGTCGATCCACCTCCCCTCGAACAACAAAGGTCGAGGCTCGTGAACCCACTGGATTCCACTTTACCCCATTCCAACCGCCACCTCTTGCTCTGGATATAGCGTCTTCCACGTCCCGCGCTACCCCTATTGCCCCCTCTAATTCTTTTGGGTCCTGGATACGGACTTGTCCCTTGATCTCCTCCCTTAACCCAACCAAAAAGAATCCCAACGCCAATTCCTCCGACAAGCCCTGCGTTTGACCCAATAACATTTCGTAGTTCCTAGTAAACTCATCCACTAATCCTTCTTGTCTCAGTGTCGCCAACTGATCGTACACCGTCCCACGAAATTCCCCTCCAAAACGGTTTATCAGCGCCGCTTTTAGGCCCAACCAAGAAAGGTTCCCGGTTTTGTCTTCCCAAATTTTGAACCAATAGCTCGCACTACCTTCCATACTCATGTAAGCAAGCTCTACCTTATCTTCCTCCGCCACCTTCTATATGTCAAAGAAGCGCTCCGCTCTATTGATCCAGATGTGCGGCTCTTGCCCTTCAAACCCCGGTAAGTCTAATCTTTTCCTCCAATTGTGTTGTATGCCTCCCTTATCACGCCTCTCATGGTTATCATTCACCGAACTACTTCCTCCGTCAGATCCTCCCTCATTATTATGGCGCCCCCCGCTCATCAGTCGCATCATTTGTTGCAAATCGCGTCAGCCGTCTCCTCCTTTATGCCTTCCACCGTTATCTCTAGATTATCAAGTCTCCCCTCCTGGTTGCTCTCCATCGCTGATTCCCTTCCTAGTTGATCCGGCAGGTCGGACCAAAATGATAGGTTCTTCAATCAAAAACCTATAGAAAACACACTCTACACACCTGAAATGCACAATCCAGAATGCTGGATAATCCTTTGTTCATTCACTACAATCTGGACACAAGTACAGAGAGCTTAACCTCCCCCTCTCAGGACAACAAGTTCCTGGATAAAACTTCTAAATCCCCTCTCCCCTTCTCCCCACAATCCTCTAACTATCTATACAAGTTACATCCCACCTTTCCCAACTGCCAAGGCAGTTAACGTCTCTTTCTTCTCTCATAAACCAATAACCACCTAACATTCTCTCCTAGACAAGACACCAACAGAAGCAAGGAAGCTGCTGAGCAAAATGGCTGGAAATGATCTTGATGAGGTATCTGGTGAGCAAACAATGCAGGTATACTCTGAACTTAACATTCCTATTAATTCCTTTGAGGTTCACATAGATGTCAATGCTTTTAATCTTTTGAATACTGAACCCATAGAACCTGCCATGAATACTGTTACTGTTATGCCTGCACACACTCACATTTTAGATTCAGCATTTACCATTGAATATATTGACATACCTTAGCTGTTTCAGAGTTATGCACTGATTTTGACACCATTTCAGTTGCTGATTTGGTGGAGAGTGGTGAGGATATTTTTGAGGAACCAGTACAGGTTGCTTTTAAACTTGAAATTCCTATCTGTTTGGGTGAGGTGCAAACTAGTTTTGATAATCTTATGCATGCTGAACTTGAGAAACCCTTGCCTGATATTCTTGCTATTATACCTGGTTGTTCTGAATTGCTGGATGAAATTTTTGTTGTAGAACATATTAAAATTCCTGATATTGTTCATGATATGTGCACTGAACTTGATAATGTGCCTGTGGGGGTGGGAAGGTATAGGGTAAATTTTTTTTTTTTCTGATCTAAATAACTGTGTTTAGCATCTGTTTTTGTGTAGAATAGGGGTAAATTTTTTTTTCTCTGAGTTGTGTTCCCTTTAGTTTAGGACTGATGTTTGTAGCTCTTAGTGTAAATAACTTGACTTAGTTCAGTTTGCAAATATTCTGTCTAGGATCTGTTTCAGGTTTGAGTTTATGATTGTTTAGATTGTATTCTCTCCATTGTTTCTGTAAATAAAACTCGTACATTGTTCTTTTCTTTTCCCTATTTTTATTTCCTTATTTCATGTCCTCTTTTTGTCATTTAGGCCATTCTTTGTTTTAGTTTCTGTAGATATGAATTTGTTTCAGGTTCTTTGCATATTAAGTGTTGTTTTGGTCTTCAGCTATCTCCCTCTCTTAGGTTCTTTTCTTTTCTCTTTTGCTGTTTTCTTTCTAAACTTGTAATTAGGATTTGTTAGCCTAATATCATATTGTTTTAGGTATCTCTTTTGCTGTTTTACTTTGTAGAGCTTTGGCTTAGGTTCTTATTAGTTACATTCTGTTCTGTCTTTTAGTTGTTTAGGATGTATATAGTTTAGGTAAATCTGTTAGGCATTTTTAGGAGCTTTTAGGTTCTGTTTCAAGCTTTTCTTCATTACTTGCTGAATTCATTAAATTTTTAGCTTCATTTCCTTAGATTAGAATTGTCATAAGTAGAATTAGCTTTAGATTTGGGCAGAGGTAGTTCTAGCATTAATTTTTGCAGTCTTTAGTTCATTTCAATTCAGTAATTTTTGCATAGGATGAGTAGCAAGTCAGTTTTAACAAGTTTTTAACCCTTGAGAGATTTTGGACCAGTTTTAGTCTTTCTTGTGTGATAACATGCATGTTTAATTGTCATTCTGATTTTGCATGGATTCTTTGTTGATGTGCTTGCTCTTGGTAACTTTAGATATGATCTAGGCATTCTTCATTTTCAGCCATAGCCAATTTAGCCTACCCATTTCATTTCTTACCATTGTACCCTGTTTTGAGCTTTAGCTTCTTTTCTTGTTTCCATCCATTTCAAGCCATTTCCCCCCTAACCATTA
Source organism: Vigna reflexopilosa (assembly GCA_027742785.1). Lineage (NCBI taxonomy): Eukaryota > Viridiplantae > Streptophyta > Magnoliopsida > Fabales > Fabaceae > Vigna > Vigna reflexopilosa. The sequence goes on along the minus strand of JAFNIE010000701.1, from coordinate 9,098 downwards.
CGTAACCTTAGAGAATTGTGAGAAGTAGGGAGAGTCTAGAACTTGGTGAGTGCATGAAAAGAATAAGGCCAGAGGTGAAAAAGATAAGAAGAATGATTTGAGAAAAGAAAAAAATCTGGTTGTGCTGAAAAGAATGAACAAGTCTGGAAATGAGAGAAATCAGAAAAAGAAATTGACAAAAAAAAAGACTTGAAAAGAATGTCAGAGAAAGAGAACCAGAGAAAAAAAGGGATTTCTTTTGTACAGTTCTGATTTGATGAAACAGCTAGAATTGATGTGTTTTGGCAGGTTTGAGTTAGCTGATAGAATTTAAAAAGTTCCTTGTTTTGTCTTTAGTCTTTTCTTTGTTTTGTGTTGAATCCTTCTTGTGTATATCGAGTCTGGTGATTTTCTTTTTCCTTTTACTTGTCCTGCCCAGGAGGGCAGTTCTTTAAGTGTGGGGGTGTGATAACTCTCAATATTTTCGTATTTTTCTGTGTTTAGAAGTACTGGTTAGTGTATTTTAGTTTCTTATTGTTTAGAATTAGGTTAGTTTTAGGTTTTTCTTTAAATTCTTTAGTTTTGAAATATTGTAGCTAAAATTAGGTTTTTAGGAGCAGTTTTTAATGTTTTTTCATTAATAGGAAATTAGTATTTTTTTAAGAATTTTTTCCTTTATTGTTGTTTAGACATAGGCTTTTATTTTCTTTAATTTTTTTTTTGATTGATTTTTTTTTTCTGCAGATTAGGCCTTGGGCCTTGGTCAACTGGGTTAATATTCTTGGTCAGCAGAAGCAGCTTTGGGATGATTTGAAGACTTGAGCCGTTTCTGCTGCATATGGAGAAAGCTGATATTAATTGAGGAAGAATTGGGCCACTGCGCTGTTGCAGATCGAATAATTGGGCCGTGGAAATTTGGGCTGTGTTTAAGTGAAACATCGCCGTTTTGGAGTGGTCTGAAGCCTTTGGCAGCTGCTGCCTTTGGGGTGTTCGAACAAGTGAATCATTTGTCCAAATGTGAAGAAAAGAACTCCCTTGTGCTCAGCAGAATCGGTGGATAGGTTGAAGATAATCAGAGGGCTGGTGATCAACGCGAACAGAGACCGTCTGATTGGAAAAGAGCGAAGCGTCAAGGTCAAATTTCTCCCTTTCCTCTTTCCTTCTGTCGCTGACCCTATAAAAGGGCATGTAAATAAACTTTTGAGGTGGGAATCGCGAGAGGGTGACAGACTCCGCGAACGAGTGTGTGAATGGTGGAGGGTGACAGACTCCACCCGTGAGAGGCGATTGTGAGAGACGACGCTGTGTTGTGAGCGGTGGGTGACAGACACCGTGAACAGGTTCTCGGATTTGATTTCATGCTCTTAGTTTAGGTGTGCTGGGAGAGATTCAACAAGCTTTGCACAACCTGTCCCAACTACCAGATTTCAGAGCCCAGACTTCTGGTTTACTTTTATGAGGGCCTGCTTTACAAAGACAAGGTGTTGGTTGATGCAGCAGCTGGAGGTTCTCTCCTAGACAAGACACCAACAGAAGCAAGGAAGCTGCTGAGCAAAATGGCTGGAAATGATCCTGATGAGGTATCTGGTGAGCAAACAATGCAGGTATACTTTGAACTTAACATTCCTATTAATTCCTTTGAGGTTCACATAGATTTCAATGCTTTTAATCTTTTGAATACTGAACCCATAGAACCTGCCATGATTACTGTTACTGTTATGCGTGCACACACTCATTTTAGATTCAACATTTATGATAGGGTATGAGAGTTTATGAAAGGAAGAAAAAAGGGAATAAAGATGGGGAGAGGTGTTAGGCGGTTATAACCATATTACTAGTGGGGGCGGGAAATAAAGCTCCTATAAGAGAGATGATGTATGGGAATTATATTTCACTTTTTGGATTAGTTATACTGTAAAGACAGGATCACGTGACCCTGTGTAGAGAGAATTTGGCTCTCTGGGAGGTTGTTGGCTGAGCATTTCATTATACTGAATAACAGAATTATACAGTATATTCTTCTTTTCTTAGCTGTGAGTGTGTGTTAAGTGGAGGAACAGTGTTTGAGAGGATAGCGGCGGTCAAGCAGAACAGCACCGTCGACGAGTATATACAGGACTTTGAAATGTTAGTGGCGCAGACGAAGGGCGTATCGGAGGATCAACTCCTGGGATATTTTTTTCGCAGGTTTGCAAGAGGAAGTCAGAAGTCAGATTCGTCCGCATAATCCTCGAGAATTATTATCGGCGATGGAGGTGGCGCGGGATGTAGAAGAGGTGAGTCGAGGCGCGCGAACGGCGGGAGGAACCAGAGCCAGGTGTGGCCAGTCGTGGAGGCGATATCAAGGTGGGACCGACACCGTAGCGAGATCGGAACCGATCAAACAGGGTCCAGGCCAATCGGGGTAGCAGAGAATATAGCAACGATTCGAAGAGAAGGTCCACAGGGAACGACAGCGTCTCGAGCTGGAAGCAGTACCGTGAGCGACGACCGCGGAAGGGGCGTAAGGAATCTGCCTTACCCCGAATACATCAGGAGGAGGGAAGAGGGGTTGTGCTTCCATTGTGGAGGCCCCTACAGTCCAGGGCATCATTGCCCAGAAAAAAGCTTGCGGGTGGTGATTATGGGGGAAGACGAGATCGACGGTGACGAAGACGAAGAAGGTGGGGAAGAAGGTGAGCCGAAACGCATGGAGCTGTCGTCGTTTTCCGCTGGCGGACTTACTCCGCACAAAACCATGAAGCTCCAAGGGTGGGTCTTCGGAAAACGGGTCATGATCCTCATTGACAATGGTGCTAGCCACAATTTTATAGCCACCGATCTAGTAAAGAAGTTGGGTTTACCAGTGGAAGATACACCCCCGTATAAGGTAAGTTTGGGAGATGGTAGAAAAAAAGAACGAGGGGCTGTTGCAAGGAAGTCCCAATAAATATAGGAGGAACGGAGGTGCTGGAGCAGTTTTATTTGTTTGAATTAGGAGGAGTGGACTTGATTTTGGGGATGGAGTCGTTGGCTAAACTAGGAGAAGTAACAATCAATTGGGAAAAATTAAGAATGATCTATAAGCAGGGAGAGAAGATAATTACGATAAAAGGGGACCCCACTTTGGCACGGGGAATAGTGGAACCGAAAACTCTGATGAAAATGAAAGCGGTGGAAGCGGTGACTTTAGTGTGGACCTTGGGGAAGGCAGAGATAAACTCAGAGGTAGTGGAAAACTGTCAGGATTTATCAGGAAGCCAAATAGAAGGCTTGCAGCGGGTGTTGACAGATTTTGGAGACGTATTTAAGGAGGCCAGCGGTCTACCTCCAGTCCGAAATATAGCCCACCGAATTATGCTCAAGGAGGGGACTGATCCAGTTAATGTCCGCCCTTATATAGATACCCTCATATGATGAAAGAGGAGATTGAAAACCAGGTAGCTGAGATGCTGAAAGTGGGAATCATACAACCTAGTACTAGCCTTTATTCAAGTCCGTGATACTAGTCAAGAAAAAAGATGGCAGTTGGCGCTTTTGCATTGATTACAGAGCTCTGAACCGTGCCACAATTCCAGACAAATTATCGATACCGGCCATAGAGGAGCTCTTGGATGAATTGAAAGGGGCGAAATACTTCTCCAAAGTGGATTTGAAGGCTGGGTATCACCAGATTCGTATGGGAGAGGAAGATATCCAGAAAACAGCCTTTAGGACACATCAAGGACATCTTGTTATGCCCTTTGGCCTCACCAACGTGCCAGCTACATTCCAGAGTATGATGAATGATTTGCTGAAAACATATTTAAGAAGGTTTGTACTAGTATTTTTTGATGATATCCTGATATGCAGTACGGAGTGGGATGAACATTTGAGACACTTGGGGCAAGTGTTAAATACGCTGAGACAGCACCGTGGGTAGCTAATGCAAAGAAGTGTGAATTTGGGAGGAAGCATATCAGATACCTAAGGCATGAAATTTCTGAAAACGGGGTGGAGATGGATAAAGAAAAAGTGGCAGCGGTGGAGGAATGGCCAGAACCCAAAACACGTTCGCACATTCCATCGAACACCTACCGTGCATCAGCTTCATTCAACCGTTTTCATCATTCCGCTGCCACTTCTGAAGCTTGGAGCCGCTCCATTCTTGAAGGTGGAGACCACTTCTATGCCAGCACGTCCACGCGGTTCTGCATGAGCTAAGTCACTCTTGCAATTCGTTTTTCACTTCTCTGTGTTGTTTTGTTCAAAATGTCACTGTTTCATTCATTTTTTTTTTCTCTGATTCGTTCTGTTTGAGTGAATCATTGATTGCGTTCATTGTTCCTTAGATGTTCTTCATCATTTTAATCGGTGCACTTGTTTAATTTGAGTCAAATTCAGTTTTCAATTTCATTTTTCCGTATTGTCACGGTCATGTGCAGAAACCACTACAGTTTTTAATTCTGTCAAGTAATTGCTACTGTTTCAGCTTCGTTTCTTAGTTTTCATTGAGTCTTGTGCATTTGCTAAGCTATATGTTGATCTATAAAGCAAAGACAGCATGTCAGCTTTGATCATTTGAGCTTCAAGGCACTGCACACTGTTTCACGCTCAACACTCTGCAGAAAATGAATTTTTCGGGTTTAATTTGGTGAAATCTGTTTCTGTCCAGATTTAGTGATTCTAAAGCTTGAGACAAGTTTGTTTCATGATTTCATACATGTTTCAAGTATTAGCAATCCGAATCTCACCAATGAATTTCAAAATCAGTGGTTAAGTTCTTAAAAATCTAGTTTCACACTCTGCATAATAAATCATTTCTGGATTAATCTGTGCACACTGTTTCAAACCAGAATTTATGCTTCTTAACCTTTGGGCAAATTTCTTTGATGTTGAAAAGCATTGCTAGAAGTATAACAACTCATTTCAATCACAGATTTGCAAAATGAATGATTGAGTTGATTAAATTCTAGTTTCCAAAACTGTCACAGTGTTTTCAGCCAAGTTTGCACCGTACTTGATATCTTTGATTGGTCTTAGGCTTTAACAAAATCTGCTAGCTTAAATCCTGAGGCTAGATCTAGTCATTTAGGACCTTCTTGTGCATTTGATAGAACCAGCCAGCTTTGACTCTGCTGTTTTGTAAATTCTGCAGCAATTTTGGCGTGCTTTTATGCATTTTTGCTCCACAGCCGATGTGTTTTTGTTGAATCTGAAGGTTTTGATGCATTCTTATAGTTTGTACATATATATTTGGTCATTTGAGACTTGCGTCCACTGTTACTTTGATCTGTTTTGCCATATGTGCAACATCACCATTAAACACCGTTGAATTCACTTGAAATTGACATGTGAACTTGGAATTTTCTGTTTTGGTCATTTTCATGTCAGTTTCATTAGTTGCACATGTCCTAATTGGTCATATAAACTAGTTTGGATTGTTAGCTGAACACTAGAATCACTGCATCTCAATTTGACTACTGCAGTTTCATTCACAGCCCATTTGGTGACAATTCTGGTGTTTTTTCTGCATAATTGGTTACAGCTATGGTGATTTGGTGTTTCTAATTGTTTCAGTGCACTATTAACGATTGACCAAGTTTATTTCATCATTCCAAACTTGTGTGCACTGTTCATATGGTCTGTTTTCAGCTTTTATGCAAAAACACCAACCAAACCACCAAAATTTGTTCAATCTTGAGAAGTGACCGAGTGATTTTCTGTTGTGGACTTCATCTTTGCTGTTTTCATGTTTGCACATATCAAATATGATGATATAAACCTGTTTGCAGTATCATTTTATCATATAACTCACTGCAATTCATTTTCCTCATTGCTGTTCCATAATTCCAGCCCATTTTACGTTGCAGACAGCATTTTGCTTGCTGTTTTCATGTTGTCAAACTTAGATTTTCAAATTGGATTGGCAAAAGCTGGGATTTGGTTTACAATTAACTTCCAATGCTTAAACAAGTCTAAAGCAATCAGAAAAAAAGCACTTATATCCCTGCAATCCAGTTTTGAAAGTCACCAATCAGAAAAATACAAAATCTGCTATTCATTGTGGCATTTCATCAAACAGTTTGGAAATTTCATCAAACAGTTTCAGCACACTCCATTTTCTCACTGTATTGAGTCTTTTCTTGCTTGTTTAATCTGTTCTAGACCCTCTCATAGGATCCTTTTGCATACCACCTCTGTTTCCAGCCCCACAATTCATTAGAAATCACTTTATTTGTTATTCCACTATGCTGTCACGTTATTTTTGACCCAAAAATCTGGTGCAGTGGAAAATTATTGATGGTGCTGCTGTGGTGGAGTTCTAGCATCCAGCTTGCTTCTCCAAAAGGGGTAGCATACTAAGGAGTGGAAGCATTGTTAAAGTAAGCAAAAGTTGGGACTTTGAGAGCATCTTCCTTGGCTGTACATAACTGTTTCAGCAACAAATTTTCAGCAGCAAATTTTCATCATTTTGGACCAGCCTTTTGTGATACAGCAGCCACACTTGGCTTCTTTGAATTGTAAACTTTGTTATTTGCAATTTGGCTTGATATCACGGAACATTTGAGTTCAATTTCTATCAATTTTGAAACTTAAGTGGCTTGGGAAAATGCTTCTTTAGCAATTCCAAGTTCCTCATCAAACATTGTAATAGCTTAGTTTCCACATCTTAGTGTGAAAGTGTGTCAAGGGGCTCCAAGTGTCACTTGCACTTTCACTTAGGGCCGTGTTTCTTCTTCCATTCATTTGGCATCCTTTTTTTAAATTTTTGCTTGTTGTTATTTTTGTTTTAAGTCTCCGTGATATCTAGGAGCGCAATTCATTTAGATAAACCTTCATTTGGTTTCTAGGTGCATTTCATCTTGTATTCAAAAAGCTTTTGAAAGACTTCTACATTGAAACTTGGGTAAGAAACGTCAGGAGAAACTCTGACTAAGGACAAGGATTTTAAGCTTGTTCATTGTGACTCACCTCTCCTTCCTGGGAGCTATTCGGTTTCTTCACCTTTAGACTCTTTATAGAAATCTTTCACAAAATTCTAAAAAAAAAAGTTTTGATGTCTTGTTATGATTCCTCTAGTCTAGAAGATGAACTTGTTCATTTTATGAATTTGAGAGGATTGAGGATGAGTTATATAAACAAGCTAGGGCAAATATTCCATTCTTTGGAGAGGATATTGGAGCATTAACATACCTAGCTTGGGAAAGGGACATTGATGACATGCATTCATTCATTGCTAGAAAAGTAAACATGAATCTTATTTCCATTCTAGCAATAGTGCATCTTATGTCCTTAGTCTCTACACAGCTAGATTTGAAGTGCATGCAAGAGAGTGGTGGGATGAAAGGCAATAGCTTGTTAGGATAGGTAGAAATCCCCCATCCATGATTGGAATGTACTAAAATCTTGCATGAGAAGAGAGTTTGTTCCTTCAACCATTAAGAGAAACCTACAATCCCTAAGAGCTTACATTGAAGATGGAAAAACATTTCTTGAAAGCTTAAATGACAATGGTTTCCTTATTACAGTAATAGAATTTGAAATTAACCTTAAAGAGTTGAAGGCTACGAAACTAGAGTTGAAGATTAAGAGACAAGAAGAAGAGAGACAAGAAAGAGAGAAAATAGAAGAGGAAAATAAAAGAGAGGAAGAAAAGAAGAAAGAAGAGGAACATAAAGAGAAGGAGATCTTGCTACTGCTGGCAACCCCTACTCTTACCAATGCAATGAAACTTAAAAGGAAAGAGTTCTCATTCTTTACTTCTTTTCCAATTATTGTGCATTCTTCCATTTTTAATTTTTCTTTTCAATTAATTGCCATTCCATATTCTTTACCAACCTTTTCAAAAGATGGGAATTCCAATCTTGAGTTAATGTTACCCATGTGTAAACAAGTAACTCAAGATATTATGGCTTCTTCAGATTTCAAGGAACACGCAAAAACATCTTCTCCGCAGCATGGAAAAGAAAAGGAAGAAGCTTCGTCAGAAGAAGAGGATGAAGAATCCTCCGGAGAAGAGCCAGAAGATAACGATCTTCTACCACCCATCACCAAAACCAACGACTAGTGCACTTAACAGAAATAGACTCCCCTTTATGCCACAGGCCAACGAGACATCACACTTGTAAGAAAGAATCACATAATTGTAACCAAATGGAGGAGACAGGCTTGGCCACAGGTGTCGATACATTTGGCGGCACAAGCGGCGGATACATCGGCAAGAAGCACCCATCAGTGTCACACAAGAAAGAGGAAGAAGAAATCCATTGGTGGTGGCAGAAATCCCGTGAAGGTAGAGAACCCTTCTCGATGGAGAAGAAAGAAGTGACGCAGTGGCGTCTAAAGAGGTCACCCTGTCGAAAGCGATTCAGTGCAGTGGCAAAATGATGGCGTTACTGTGACATATCAGGGGCAGAATAGAGACAGCCATCAGAAACGAATTTAATGAGAGGGAGAAACCCAATGGAGGAGGAAAGGTCCTGGTCATGAAACGTGAGGCGAAACCCATTGGTGGAGGCATAAACCGAAACACAATAACTAGAAGGACCAAATCAGAACCCAGACACGAGAGCGAGGTCCGGCGGAAGTGTGCGGCGAGATGACGGAGATGTTGTGAAGACAACGAAGATGACAACAATGGCTGTTATGGAGGGTCAGAACAACAAGAGGAAGGTTCGGTGAGTGGGTCACACCAAGGAGCAGAGACTAAAACTCCGATATACTAAAATATAGCCCAAACGAGTCGTCACCGACCCTAGGAATGGGCTCAGGAGGCTCCGGCGACCCTGTCTGCAGTGGCCCGGCGAGTGGGAGTCGGGTCCTGACTCCGGTGGGGTTGGTTGTCGCTTGAAGAGACAGTCCAGATCCACTGGTCACAGGTCGAAACTGTGACGGTGGCCGGCGGTGAACGGTGGCTGGTGACGTACGGAGGCAGGCGGCGAACGGTGGACGGCGGAGAAGAACGGCGATACACAGCGAAAAAAAAAAAACAGCAAAGGGAGTAGCTTTCAAGGGAATGGGTTCGAATTCCACTCTAATGATACTCAGACAAACTCTGGACAATACTGGAAGAAAAAAAAGTCAGAACTTAACTAGGGAAATTGGAGCCATTATAAAACACAGGTTAAAACGAGAATTTTAGGGGGATGTCCGCGACC
>JAFNIE010000700.1:0-26428 GCA_027742785.1 Vigna reflexopilosa | reverse complement strand
TTTTTCCATAATCCCGGGAAATTGTGGCGGTTTCATACAAATCGCCGATAATGCTTAACGACGTTGCTTTTCCCCGAGACTTTTGTAATGGGAAACAAATTTTTCAAGGGTTAAAACCGCCGGAACGCTAAAAATAACCCCTGAAAAAATTATAATTTTTTGTAGTGGAAGATGTATATTTTATTTTTTAATAATGTATTATTTGTTAATTTTCAATTTTATAATAACGTACATTAATTATAATAAACAATTGGTTGTTATAATTAATGTTAATGATAATAAATTGATAATATAAGATACTATCGTTTTATATATAATGATTTGACTATAACTATTCAACGTTAGACTTCGTAAAGAGTTTTAATTAAGTGATTTCGCACCGTATAAATTATATTGAATATAGGATATATATTTGGATTACAATGTTAAAGAAAACTTAATAATATTCTAAATTTCTTATAAAATATTTTATTTTTAATATTTTTATTATGGACATAACAATACAAAGAAATAGATAAAGGGTTTTGGAATACTTTTTTTTTAAAATATAACTAAAATTAATTCAATTTGTTATAAAATCACTAGGAGTTAATGAATTAGAAATAGTGTAACACCCCAAATTCTCACCCTGAAATTGAATAGATAATATAATTATTGTACATTTATTTTACAATCACGTCTCACGTAGTATAAAAAGTTCATACTGAAAATACATTATGCTTTCAAACATCACATAAAACACTCATTTTTTTTTCTTTCTTCTTAAACTATTTTTCATTTCTCTGTTGCCTCCTGCTTCACTTGTATTGGTTCAGACGTCGTTCCCTCAGCTTCTGTATAACATATACATTATACGATCATCGCAAAAATAAGATTTTCGGCACAAATAGCAAGTAAGGGTGAGCTAGCATACAAAATTCTAAAAGGGAGGCAATAACACTATTATTATACATAATACATTCACCAAAAATTCATGTAAGATGCAACTATTATATTAGACTCTATAAATCGGATATAATGTTGACGGAAGTCTCGGGTGGTCATGCACTTGTGGTGACCTCTACTCCTCTCAAAACAAAATCTTTGCCACATACAATCTATCAGATCACGCAGAAGGTTAGTCTGTTAACATCTATGACCATAATTGTGCATAGATTAGGACCTCCTACCCCTCTCACCACATAACACATCCTTCTCTATTTGAGACTGGATAATTATTAGAGTATTAGGATAAGCACCAGCAACAAGAGCCTCAACATCAACACATACATTAATATCATGCCCTTATAGAGTCTCTCCCTGAGACTCATACTATATTAAAATGCGTAATTTCATATCCAATATCATAAAATACATTTATCACAGAAATCATACAAAATGAATATATGTAACATCCCAAAAATACAGTGTAAAACCATATAATAGAATAATCACATATTAATAATATTACATCTCAGTTCTACAAGAAAAGAAGGTACGATTAGGACCGAACGACCTTAAAAAATGCCATAGAATTTAAACTTTACAAAATCTACAACCTAGACCGAACGGTTTCCAAAATTTATACTTATACGAACGGTTCTACAAAATAGAAGCAAAACTAATGACTGAACGGTCCTAAGGTTCCAATTTCACTTCCACTTCTTCCAGAGCTTCTTCCAGCAACTTTTCTCCTTCTGCTCACATCCATAGGATGATCATTGCAACAGGAATAAAGACAATAAAAATAGACAAAACAGACAAGACAGGAAATAGGGTAAGCTTATGTAATTTAATTAATGAAATAAACATATATTTCACATAAGTATGATACAAATCGATAAATCAATTATACACAATCAATCATACATTATTGCATGCAATACACAACCACTTGACTCAGATTGTCCGTACTGTATGAATTCTGTGTAGCTACGACGTTTTTGCACCGGGTGATGTAGTAGCTAGGATACTCTCAACAGCTCCCACCCGAGGTTAGTCTGTTATACTACGCCCATCTTAACTTATGGACTAGGACCTCCTGCCATTCTCATACATGATCTACTCCTCTCTACTTGAGAATGAGTAATCATAGAATATTAGGATAAACACCACCTTAGCATGACCACATTCATACGTTACCATTCAATAACCAAATTCTGAGATAATCCTCCCTGGAATACTCTTTCATAACCATACCATTTCATTCGTATCACATTTCAAATTCCACGATACTTCATTATCAATATATTCAATTTGAATAAAGACAACACTTTTCATCATAGAAACAAGTATGAACTAAAGAACACCTTTTAGACTAAACTAACCGAACCTTGAGTGTATTATCGAGCAGTATTTTACTTATTCGGAGAACATGATCGAAAGAGGTATTAATATTATGTTTGTGAACAAGACCGAATGGAATAACACCCCTTAGTAGCTAACATGACTAAACGCTATTTACCAAGTGAACCACTTCAATGAACCGACCCTTAAGAGTTTAAACTGAACACTATGAAGCCTAGGCTGAATACTAAGACTCTAGGCCGAACACCATTTATTGAGACCGAATTCTATTTGACACCGAATACTAATAACAGACTGGATACTATGAAGAAATCGAGAGCTAGAAAGATATTGAGTACTAATAATACTTAGCTTTAGTCTTAAGACAGAACATTGAAGAGATCGAGTGCTAGTGTGAGACCAAGCACTGTAGAAACATAACACCATTGAGTTTTGCTGAACGTTCTTATTAAAAAATAGTAATAGTAGATTATTGTGACGAGACTGAGCGTTTGGTTTAAAACCGAGCACTACTGAGACCGAGCGCCTGGTTTAAGACTAAGCACTACTTAACTTATAGAATGAAGGATTATATATGTATTAAATACAGATACAAATAATTGATTTTTACTGGAGGATAAATATACTAATATATGTGGAAGTAATATTGAATACCTTACTAGACTTATTACCAAATATAAAAAGACAACTATACTTAGACATAATACTTATTTACAAGTATACTAAGAGACAATCGATTGGTCTTTTAACTAAAATTCTTCCTAGAAGAAGAACCCAGTCCAGACCGAATACTCAATGAAAAACCGAACGATCAATAATGACTTTCGGTGATAAAATAGAATTACGCAGGAAGTTGCAGACTTAAGATCAAAACCCTACATCAACCCAATTCCCATCACTTGTAACTCATACACACATACATTCAAACATGCAGTACCAATAATACTTCATATTCATCCAACAATCCAGCAAACAATACAACCACTCAGAATAAGAATCATAATCAAATCATATAAGCTTCCCTTACCTCTAAATGTAGTCGAACGCTCACAGTTTGAATAGAATAACTCACCACCAGAAATCTTAGAATTCTACAGGTCACGATTTATGAAACTAAACCAATCAAAAAACCAGAAGTGTGTTCAGAATAAGATGTTAAACTCAAGCAATCAGAAACTTGGTTTGCATGTACCAGAAAACTATAGTGCTATGAGAGGGATGAACTTACCAGTTCAGAATGACAATTTGATCGGCTTAAAAGGAAGGGTTTAACGCCAACAATATTCAGGTGTTGCCTGAATGATGGTCGGAGAAAAAGAAAGGTAAGAATTGGTAGAGAGAAGATGAAGATTGTAGAGAGAAGAAGGAGAAAATGAAAGTTTCAGAAGTTTGAAGACGAAGGGTGCATGTAGAAAAGTGGCACGAAATTTGAAAGTTTAAATTTTTCATCACCGTCAAAATCGATCGGTCACTCAGCTGCTCACACCTATCTTTCACTTTCGGATTTTCACTAATACCTGGCTTCCACTTACATGGGGTTTTTAAGGGTTCTGACAATATATCACAAAATATATTAACAAAACAATAATAAAATACCACTATAAATGGTCACCGAAGAAGAATCAAATGTTTGATGCATCAAACTCACCATAAACGCCAGTACATATGACTAGTCACAACTTACTAGATCAGACCAGGGCTACTCTATGAATAGGGATGTATCAACTCCGGTTTTTAATATTCCTCTATCCTACCATAAAAAATAACCTTAATATAAACATTCTGGGGAAACAAGAAGTTGAATCTGGCATAGCCGGTTAGACATCTTTTTATCCTTCCAGAAAGATGCAATAGAAAAGAATAAAAACAATAAAAGTTCTGGGGAAACAAGAAGTTGAATCTGGCATATCCGGTTAGACAACTTCTCATTCTTCCAAAAAGATGCAAAAGAAACAAATAAACGTTCTAGAGAAACAAGAAGGTAAATCTGGAAAAGCCTATTAGACAACTTCTCATCCTTCTAAATGATGCAAAAGAAACAAATAAACGTTTTGGGAGAATAAGAAGTTGAATTTGGCAAAGTCGGTTAGCAACTTCTTATCTTCCAGAAAGATGCAAAAGAAACAAATAAACGTTCTTGGGAAACAAGAAGTTGAATCTGCCAAAGCCGCTTAGACAAGTTTTCATCCTTCCAAAAAGATGCAAAAGAAACAACTAAGTGTATTAGGAAACAAGAAATTAAATCATAATGTAACCACAACAGAACATAATCAAAATCACGTTTTACAACCATCAATAGACGTGGATCTCATCACAGAAGTATGTTCATATTCAAAATTCAAGATCATGCAAAAGCAAAAGATTCCATATTCAAGATTTAAGATCAGAAAAAAGTAAAAGATTCCATATTCAAGATTCAGGATCATACAAAAACAAAAGGACTCCATATTCAAGATTTAAGATCAGACAAAAGCAAAAGATTGCATATTCAAGATTTAAGATCATACAAAAACAAAAGCTCAAGATTTGCTCCCATTACCTCTATTCCAGACCTAATCTCCTGCTTAGAAATTGTTCCCCGAAAACTTCAAGAATTTCCCTGTTACAACTAGAATTTCCTCAAACTCTCTCTTCTCTCAAAATTTCTCAAATTTTGGTACAATTTCAGCCTTTCCCTTGCTTGCTATTTATAGGCTAAGATTTGGCACTTGATAACGGTTGAAAAACCGTTATTTTTATAGTTAATTTTGACATTAAAAACATCCTTTATGGCTTAGAAACTAGCTTGAAATCATGATTTTGCTTAAGTTATGGAGATAAGAGAGTTTGATAGGTTTTTTGCTTGGTTTTCCTTGTTTGACAGGAATTAAGATGAATTGGATGAAGAATTTGAAGTAACAAGGAGTTGGACCCAGGAAAGGAAGGAAAAGTGCACAAAAGAAGAATCGCAGCCACCGCTCAGCTCCATTTTCACCACTCAGTGCCAATATTGCTATTGAGTTCTCTGCCTGACACCTAAGTGCCATTGCTAAGGGTTATTCCAACTATCGTAGTCACTGTGGAGTGGCATTTCTACCGCTGAGCGCTAGAGTCTGCTGTTGAGTACATTGTTTCACACCTGGGCACCATCGTTGAGCGTCATTCTGAGTGCCGCACCTACCGCTGAGCGCAATTCTTACCGCTGAGCGTTGTCAACTTGGGCCTGGGGCCAGTTTTCTATTATTTTTATGTGTCTATTAAGATAATCTTGCATAAAACTAGAGACTATGATTAAACAACTACATGGATCACACTACAATAATCCAAAAGTAAAAATGAGAACAAAAAACTTATTAATTTGCAAAGAAATTATTTACACTTTTATAATATTACATTAATAAATTTTTTATGGGGGAGTTAAACAGTGCAAATATACATTATATATATTAAATCCAAATTTTATATAAAACAATTTAAATACTATATTTAAACATACGACGGCGATAGTCAAAAACTATATTTAGTTGAATATATTAATGATATATTAACATAAGATGTACAATAATGATATTTTTTTAATGAAAACCATATTTTATGACTAATTCTTTTAAACAACGAAAAAAAGTATAAAAATACATTCCTTTAATAAATTCGTGGTTTAGATTTCATATATTTAAATATTGTATTTTAAAATATCAACACATAGTCCAAAATTTACCTTCAAAGTAATGATAATATCTAATCGTAATAAATAATTATAATAGTTGTTATTATTAAATAGATGTAATTGAGTCAACTATTTTTAAATGTGAAAGCGTAATAATAATTTTTTTGTCCTATAAGTTCATGCGTTAGCTTTCTGAAAACAATGCAAAAAACCTTTATCCTCTACTCAAGATTTGAATCCTGAAACAATACTTAGAAAAGAAATATGAGAAAAGTTGAGATCAAAGCTATTGGAGAATTTAATTGTGTTTTTAGTTTTTCACAGCTTAAATGCGAAAACCGATAGAGTTTTATGCGAAGTGAAATGTGTAATTAAAATGTGATCCCTAAACAAGCGATTCACTTTCATTATATAGAAAATGTATTCAGTATTGTGAAGCAAACTAGAATAAAGATCCTCTTATATAAATGTTTTTACTAGTTGTGACTTAGTAAAGACAATTACCCAGAACATTGATATGCGCTCTCTCAAAATAATAGGAATTGGTTCCATAGTTTTACATTTTTATTTAGATTTCATTTTTATATAATACTATTTTCATACCGTCTGATAATTAAGCTTTCCTTTTTCATATTACTTTTAAGACCTTAATATCACTAATAGGCCACAAATATTTGTCATGCTTTTGTTCGAAATGATCCTAATTTTTTTAAAATGGTTCAATGTAGTCTTAAAGATAATTAATTTGTGTTCATATAGTCTTTTTGGCTAATGCCGTGTAAATTGTTAACGGCCAAATTTCCAACTGTGCAATATTCAATGGATGGCATTTAACTGCCCATGTGGACATTTTAATCGCGCCACCATCACTAGTGCAGAATTGACTTATAACGTCCCCCATAGACGTCTTCCCAAAAGTCCAACGTAATAATTGACCGGTGACATTTCGTAAATAAGTGAAACTGTAGACGTCCCCCTCCCAGGACGGATGTCTATATATTATAGACGTCCGTGGGGGGGGGGGTGGACGTTTAAGGGCTGAACAAAATCAACCCTAAAACGTCCGTACCTGTGAGGGCGGGGACGTCTATACTATTATACCACGTCCGGCCCCCCCAAAACGGACATTTAGGGTCTTTACAGGGTGGGTTGGAGCATTAAATGTCTTCAGCCCCTTAAACCTGTCCGTCCTGAGGTGGGGGCGTCTATAATATTATTAGACGTCCGCCCCTTCAGGACGGGACGTTTAGGGTGCTGACAGGTGGTTGGAGAATGAATGCTCGAAACTACCCTGTCAGCCCCTTAAACGTCCGCTCAGTGGAGGGATGCGGACGCTCTATAATTATACGGACGTTCCGCTTCCTCCTCCAGGAACGGAACGTTGAAGGGCGCTGACATGGGGAGTTTGAAACGTTCAGTTGTTCAGCCCCTAAACGTCCGTCCTGGAGGGGACAGACGTCTATAATATTATAGGACGTCCGCCCCCCCGGACGGCCGTTTTAAGGGGCTGACAGGGTAGTTGAAACGTTCATGTTTTGTTCAGCACCCTTACACTTTCGCACCGCCATTGACGGACGTCTATAAATATTATAGACGTCCGCCCTCCCAAGTACGTGACGTTGAAAGGGGCTGACAAAAAATGGGGGTGAAGTTGAAACGTTCAGTTGTTTCATGCCCCTTTAAACCGTCCGCACCCCTACTGACGGACGTGTAATAATTGATAGACGCCGTGGCCCCCATCACGGACGTCTAAAACCACCCCGCGAACATCAATTTTAAAGGACCATTAGACGTCATCTTAAGTGACGGGCCGGCGTCTATACTATTATAGACGGCCGGCACTCTGGGGCCCGTGGACCGTCAAACAATATTAAATACGCGAAACGCGAAACCCGCGAGCAGAACACGCTCACTATTCATCGTTGTCCCCCCGCGAGCGCTGTCTGCCATTGGATTTTCCACGGGCGTTTTCTCTCTCTTTTGGATCGTTTAAATTGACTGTTCAATCCGATTACATTTGCTCTGTGATGAAATATCTTTTGATTGAACCGCTTAAAAATCGTTTCTGTCCGTTTATTATGTAGTCTCGTGCGTGTTCTTGGGCGGCTTCTTTGACGGTTTTTGGGACGAGGGTGTTCGGCCGTTTCTCCTCGATCTCCCTCCTTTCATTTCGAATCTACTTTTCAGGTTAGCTTGTTTTATTGATAAATTTTTGTATGCATGTAATTGGGTTTTGTGTATGCATGTTTTTTACTCTAAAGTGTGCATGTGTTATTGGATTTGAATATGCATGTATTAGTTGTGTTATTATAAGTATGAAATCATGAGTGACACTTAGTTCCCGTTTGAAATTTAACACAAACGATTAATCTTTTAATCGTTTGTGTTAATTTTGAATTGTCCGATTGAACAGTTTGGAGAAAATTAATTTTCATAATTACAAGATGTCAATTGGAGTTTACGGATAAGATTGATAAAATTTCGCTTCAGTACTTGTGTTCTTCTACCGGATGCATATTTGATTGTGGTCATCGTTCCTACTCTCATTTCATGTATTTCGAGGAGACCAATGCGAAATGCTGCAGAAATCTTACTCAATTTTTATGACTGTAGACTTCAATGCCCGTGTCTGAGCAAAATATGAATTCAAGTAATTTTTTGAATTGGGTAGGGCCTAACCTTTGTGAGAGTTAAAAAACCTGAACTAATGATTTTACGAACGTAGTATGGCTCGAAGCTAGATGAACGAACGTCGCATCAGTTGAAGAATATGATAAGCGGTGGTTCGAAGTTCTTGCCAATACGTTGAACCAAATGCTAAGTCTGTCAACGGGACATATTTTTGTCCTTGTGTCCGTTGTCTTAATCAAATACGGCCAGCCTTAGGCAATGTGGCGGACCATCTAGTCATGTACCGGCATAATGAGGGACTCTATACCGTTTTGGACTTGTTGCATGGAGAAGTAACTAGGACCAGCCTACCACGTCACGCAGGAACGGATTATGTGGAAGAATGGATAAGTGACCATTTAGAGGACATGATACGTGATGTCGGTGAAGATAATTTAGGAAGGGCTAATTTGTATGATTCTCTTATTAATGATTCAGAGCAACCGTTGTTCCCAGGATGCTCGAACTTTACACGTCTGTCTTCAACATTAAAGTTATTTAGTTTAAAAGCAAGGAATGGATGGACCGATAAAAGTTTCACCGAGTTGTTGAAGTTGTTGAAGGAGATGCTTCTAAAAAATAATACTCTACCTATTCGTAATTTACGAGGCCAAAAAATGTTTATGTCCAATGGGTCTTGAATATCGAAAGATACATGCTTGTCCTAATGATTGTGTTTTGTACACAAAGGAGTTTTGCTTCGTTAAAGTATTGTCCAACATGTGGTTTATCCCGTTTTAAAAAGAAATCTGACCGAGTCACTGGTAATGAAGGTAATGATGGTGCACCTGCTATGGTGATGTGGTATTTGCCTATAATACCTAGGTTCAAACATATGTTCTCTGTTAAAGAAGATGCAAAGAACCTTAAATGGCACTCTGACGAAAGAAAGTGCGATAATCTTCTTCGACACCCTACTGATTCTCCACAATGGAAAAATATTGAAGACAAATTCCCTGAATTTGGTGCGGATCCGAGAAAACTTAAGGCTTGCACTTGCAACTGATGGTATGAATCCTTATGGAAACTTAAGTAGCAAACACAGTTCGTGGCCAGTTATGTTGATGATTTACAATCTTTCTCCTTCGTTGTGCATGAAGAGAAAATATGTGATGTTGTCCATGATGATATCGGGTCCTAGACAACCTGGAAATGACATTGATGTTTACTTAGCACCTTTAATTGATGATTTGAAATTGTTGTGGGAAGAAGGCATCGACGTGTTTGATTCACATGTTCAGGAACAGTTCCGTTTGCGTGCAATGTTGTTTTGCACTATAAATGATTTCCCAGCATATGGAAACTTGAGCGCTTATAGTGTTAAAGGTCATTTTGCATGTCCCATATGTGAAGAAAACACTAGTTACCTTCAGTTGAAGCATGGTCAGAAGACGATATATATAAGACATCGAAAATTTCTTCCTCGTAATCATCCTTATCGTAGATTGAAAAAAGCATTTAATGGAAGTGCTGAGGATGAGATTGTGTGCAGAACCCTGAATGGTGAAGAGGTGTACAACGAAGTCAAAAACATTGACATTGTGTTTGGAAAACATCATAAAAGTACCTCTGCAAAGAACATTTGGAAGAAACGATCGATATTTTTTAAGCTTCCATATTGGTGTGAACTTGATGTTAGACATTGTATTGATGTGATGCACGTTGAAAAAAATGTTTGTGACAGTGTCATCGGAACTTTATTAAACGTCAAAGGGAAGAGCAAAGAGGGAATAAAAGCAAGACAAGATTTGGCTGACATGGGAATCCGATCTGAGTTACATCCACAGATAATAGGAAGACGCACCTATCTGCCCCCAGCCTGTCACACACTTTCCAAAAAAGAAAAACAAAGTTTTTGTAACTATTTAAGAAGTGTGAAGGTTCCGCAAGGTTATTCTTCAAATATTAGTAACCTTGTGTCTATGCAAGACTTAAAGCTAGTTGGTTTAAAGTCTCACGATTGTCATGTATTGATGCAACAATTGTTACCTGTTGTTATTCGAGGTATATTACCTCCTTCTGTTAGGGGTATTCTGACACGTCTGAGTTTTTTCTTTAATGCCATTTGCAACAAAGTTGTTGACCCTCGAGGTTTAGATGAATTGGAAAATGAGGGAATAAGACTACTATGTCAATTGGAGATGTATTTTCCACCTTCCTTTTTTGACATCATGGTACATTTGATTGTTCATCTAGTTAGAGAAATTCGAATATGTGGGCCTGTCTTCTTAAGGTGGATGTACCCAGTTGAAAGATACATGAAGATCTTAAAGGGATATGTCAAGAATCAGTATAGACCAGAAGCTTCAATCATAGAGCGATACGTTGCAGAAGAAGCCATTGAATTTTGTTCAAGTTATATGCCATCTTGTGAACCCGTCGGTCTTCCCAAGAGCAAAAATGAAGGAAAATGTGAAGGTAAGGGTGTTCGAGGTGTGAGAATTCAAAGTGTTAGCAGAAAAGAAATTGACCAAGCTCATTTGTACGTCTTAAACAACACTGTTGATGTGATTCCTTACATTTCTGACCACGTTAATGAAATAAAGGCAGCAAACCCAAAATGAGTGAAAAATGGCATCTTAATGAACATGTGAAAACCTTCTTGCAATGGTTTAAGAAAAGATGTATGCGACTCCACATGTTTCTGAAACTTTATTGAGGTTATCTCATGGGCCGAACACAGATGTCACTACATATGGTGGGTACTATATAAACAATATTTCTTTTCAGATAAAGGTAGAAGATGACAAAAGCAGAGTTCAAAATAGTGGCGTCACACTACAAGCTGAGGCTGTGCACTTTGCAAGTTCTAAAGACAAAAATCCAATCACAGCATCCATCAGTTATTTTGGAATAATACAAGAAATATGGGAAGTTAATTACGTCACTTTTAGAGTCCCAGTTTTCAAGTGTAAATGGGTTGATATAAATTCTGGTGTCATGATGGATGACCTTGGTTTCACATTGGTAGACTTGAACAAGATGAATTACACTAATGAACCATTTATCATGGCTAGTCAAGCAAGACAAATATTCTACGTAAGTGATCCATCGAATAACAAATGGTCAATGGTTTTAGAAGGTAGAAACATGCATGGACATGATGATGACGATTCTCTTGATATACTTCAGACAACATCTGTTGCATGTAGACCCACTGAAGACCCAGTTGATGACGTTGCCAATGTAATGCAGGCAATTCGTAGTGATCACAACGAAGGCATTTGGGAAAAAACAATTAATTAATAGGTTAATATTTTCACTTTTATTGACTTTATATGTATGTTCATCATAATTGAATTATTACTAACGTTGTATAATTTTTCAGGTATGTCGGCCTCAGACTCAGGATCGGGAAAGAGCAGACGTGGATGAGGCGTCACCCGAGTGGCAGATGGACATCCGGACGCGTGGATGGTCAGAGGAGGCATGTTGGCATCGACCCCAGATCAGGTCATCCATCAGGGCCAAATGCTGATAGGTTTAGGAGTTATCTGGGCAAGTTAGCAAAAAGTCATGTCTCTATCCTTCATGCATGTTGGGATGACGTCCCAGAGGTCGACAAGAACCTCTTATGGCAAGATGTTCAGGTATGTTTAGACTTCATGCAATTTGTGATATACTTATCTGTTATGTTTTCTTTTGGTAACAAGTTTTTTGTTTTAAACAGCAACATTTTTATATTCCAAACACAATGCAAATCAGAAAGAAAGTGTTATCGCATATAGCGATAAGATGGAGGGATTTCAAGAAAAGGCTGACACGACTATTGTCTTTGGAGATAGACAACATGAAAATCCATGTCAGCATTATACCTTCACAGAGGAGGATTAGATGCAGTTTCGTGCATCTAGAGAGTCTGAGGAATGGAAGGTATGTTTCTTAAGATCGTCTTTCATTGAGTTTTTATGATTTTACACTTACTTATATACATGGTTTCACAGGATAAAAGGTTAGCTGCCCAAGAAAGACAAAGGCTAAACGACGCACCCCACTTGTTATCACGAGGTGGATATGCAAAACTGGAGAAGAAACTGAGAAAGTCTAGAGCGGATGCCTTGGGACTTAAGTCGCCGGACCTAGCACCTGCACCTGCTAGGTACGAGCTGTGGAAGGCTGCTCGGACTACATCTGATGGGAACATGACATCTTCCTCAGCTGCCTTGATCTCACAGAGAATTGTAAGTTCAAATTATAAGCAGTTATTTGATTGTGTATCTATCACAACATGTCTTCTAAGTAACTTGGTTTTTTTATGTGCAGGATGAGTTGGTTGAGCAACAGACTCAGGGCACATTTGCTGGCCAAGGTAGGGACGACATTCTGACAACGGCCATTGGAAGGCCCGAGCACCCAAGACGTGTACGTGGAGTTCCTGGGGCGATTGGTCTTCGTGACTACTTTGGCCCTACACAGAAAAACCCCCAATCAATGAGTCAGGAGACATTGAGGCAGATGGATCTTCAGTGGGAGGAAAGACTCAACCAAAGCATGAGATCAATGGAGCAACGATTCATGGAGCAGCTACAAGAACAAAAACAAATACAAAGAGCGCTTGAAGAAAAGTTGCATTCCATGACGCAAGGCAACATGGGGGCCGATGAAACTCCCACACCACCTCGTGTCAGCACTAGAGGATCATGGATCATGCTCTGCTGTAGACCCCACTCAGTATAGCGGTCAATATGAGCTGTTAGTTGATGGGGATCCCCCACGCATTGTGGTTGCCGGACGAGTGCTTGAGGGAGGGCAGACCATTCATGGTGTTGCCATATTACCCAACACGTGTGTGTGACCATTGACGAGGTTCGGGATCCCCAGGCTCAGGTGCCTGTACCCACTCCAGAAATTAACTTTGTGGGGGAGGCCATAGGATCATTTATTGCCTGGCCTAGAGCATTGATCATGTCCCACATCGCTACTCCACAGGTATAATGTCTTTTTCCTTAGTATTTCTATGTTTATTCTTCATATAATTGTTGATAAAGCTTTGACGTAAATTCTTATCTTCAGTTCACACGTCCTCAGAAGCAGCCAATTCATGATACAGTCATACATGAAGATGATGAGATGGCTGAAGCGGAGGATGATCCTTTATCAAAGTTAATGTCAAAATTACCTAGATTGAAGAAAACATCATTAGAACTATACTGGGATTTGAGGGTATTTGGTCTTCCCCCATATGTGCTAGTTTATATCACATTTTCTGATGCATTGGAGGTGATTGGGGGAGACAAGATGTTGAATATTTCCATCATTCAGCTGTGGTGCATGTAAGTTAGTCAATTTGGTCTTTCATATTACTTTTATTTACATTGTTATAGTTTCTAACAACTTAACTTTGTTGTTTTAGGTACATGGACACAATCGTTGTAGACCAAGATCGGTCTTCCATGTACGGATTTGTTGAACCTCAGACCATTCAACCGTCTGGTAACACACTTCAAAACAGACAACATTATATGCAAACATGGATGGATGAGTCAAAAAGAGACGTATACCTTGTGCCATACATTGAGGGGTAGGTGTTGTTATATGTGGTCAGGTCATTATTATAGTTTCCTTAATTAGTTGAATAACTATTTGTCCTTCGTCATAGGTCGCACTAGCAGCTGATGGTCATCATTCCCAAACAATGTAAAATTATATGGTTTTGTTCGTTGCACAGGAGGATGAAAAATGAGTTGAGAACCATGCTTCAAGGGTAACTGTTTTCTCCAAAAATGACTTTGAATTTGATGTTCACCTTCAACTTTTATGATAAAATAGTCATATTAATTATACTTTGTGTTTTCAATCTGTACAGAGTTATTGGTAAATCTCATGGTCAACTGGTTCAAATTTTGTATCCAAAGGTTGTAAGTCATTTATAGTTTCTAATTCATTTTCTATGTTATTGAATGATCTAAATTCTTAACTATTTAGTTTGTGATTTTAGTGTAACCAACAACTAGATTCATGGGAATGTGGCTTCTATTTGATGTGTTGGATTAAGACCACCATTCGAGCTGTCATTACAGATGACTGGAATGAGGTAATGATGTATACCTTCAATACATTACAAATCAAATTCATCTTCAACATATATGAAACAATAATGAATCTTTCTTGAATTTTACAGCGCTTCAAGAGTACATCGCCTATTACAGAGGACACAATTAAACAGATAAGGCAGGAGTGGACCACTTATCTTCTGCAAAGATGGAGTTAGGAATAGTTATATTTCTTGTTGAACATTGTTTAGTTTTAGTTTAAGTTTTATGTTGATAGTTTGGTAGTGGATTGAACTCCACATTAAGTAGAACTTTGTTTATATAAAACGCATATTTATATTATTGCAAAATTGTTCTGGGACATTTTTCTGCTTTTCAGGTGTGGTTTTATTGAAAAAATAAACTAATTTTTAAAAAAACAGCCCAGTAGACGTCTGTTAGTGTACAGTCGGACGTCTATAGACGTTTGTCAGTGCACACACGGACGTCCACCCCCCAGCCCCTACCAAAAACAATTCAACCAGGTAGACGTCTGGGGAGGGAGGAGGCGGACGTCTATATAGACGTCCATCCTAACACAGCGGATGTCTATATAGACGTCCAGTCTTGCACAACGAACGTCTATATAGACGTCCGTCCTGACACAACAGACGTCTATATAGATGTCCGTCCTAACACAGCGGACGTCTGAGTAACGTCACCCACATAAATGTCGGGCGTACGTCAGACGTCAAAAGGCCAAAAAATCGGACGTCTAAAGCCCTTTCTGCACTAGTGCATAGAGTGCCACCACCACCGTTGTTCTTCTTCTCTGTCCAACAATCACCCAGAAACACCACCATGACCATCTTTCCCTTCCTCCACTGTGAATCGCCGTCAACATCTTGTCAAAAAACATACCATCTTTAAGACTACATTGAACATTTAAAAACATTAGGACCATTTCGAACAAAGCTGACAAAAATTGGGACCATCAATGGTATATTAAGCCTAATTTTAACCATTTACTTTACTGTCTTATCAAGTGTACATGGTCTTACAAATAACGTGATGAATACATGCATGCAAGAGTTTACAAACAAGTTATAATTTGTAAGAATAATTTTGAGTGAAAATTGATAAAAGAAATTGTATTCCTAACATTTTTTAAGAAATAATCATGACCACTAAACAATATTGGTTTATTTTCATACTTGTTGATTAGTGTCGTCAAAATGGGTTGAAACCCGTGAGCCAACCTGGCTCACCACGGGTTTGAGCCGGGTTGGGTTGGAAAAAATGCAAAAATTTTGATGCGAGCCAATTTTGACCCGGCTCACACGGGTTGAACCCGTGGTGGGTCGGGTTGGCTCACCAACCCACCTATTTTTTTAATTAAATTAAATTAATTATTCAAATCCTATTTTTTTATTGAATCAAATTAATTAAATTAATTATTCAAAATGCACGACCTTTACCCCTTTGCAAATAAAACCCTAAGATTATAGATTGAATAATATTATAGATGGAGATAAAAAAGAAGACGCTTCAAGAGAGCATAATATTGTGGATTTATCTAGGACTCCAATCTAATAGATGGATAATATTATAGATTGGATAATTCAGGAATATATCATTTGTTTTATCTTGTTTTTAGACCTATCTACAAGCATGACAGTTTTATGTTGTGCTATATATTTTTTTTAACGGCTATATGTAGTTTTTTGGTCAAACGGTTTGTGTATGTCTCATTAAATTAAATTGGTAAATGTTTATGCTTGATAGCTTAGAATATATATATAACAATATATTTCTTTTGTTTCATTTTCGTTTATATTAATTGGTCCAATTATTACGGTTTCAATTTGATCGATCAAAGTAACATGCTATAAGAATATGAGAAGAGGAGGGTCAATAAAAAATTAATTAAGTGAGCCAATAAGCCAACCCGTTTAACCCACCAACCCGTGGTGAGTTGGGTCGAGTTCAATTTTTTTAGCTTGCTAATAAATGAGCTGGGTTGGGTTGATGTATTTTCCTCCATCGTCTTCATTTTTACTATTGCAACTTGGGTATTAATAAAATTAATAAAATTAATAAAATAAAGTAATTTTTTAACAACATTATCATCAATTTCCATTAAAGAAGAAAATTAACAAAAAAATATTCTAAAAAAATGATAATTAAGGTGTGTGAAGAGGGTATTAAGATATAATGTTAATTAAAAGTATGAATATGTAACAACCCTTACAAGTTATTATAGTGTTTTAAGTACGAGAAAGTTTATTATCTTCATTTTATAATTCTATAGTTGTAATAAACTTTATCATTCTTTAATAGAAAAATATTTTAATAGAAACATCGTTATATATATATATATATATATATATATATATAATATATATATATCAATCAGTCTTCTAATTTATGTAAGCTTCTTTTGTTCAATTGGTACACCAGTTTTAGTAGATAAAAAAATTCTCATTGATAAAAAAAAAAGCATACTATAACACAGTGGTATTTTAATAAGTTTTTTAAAATTAAAAAAAAATCATAATCATTCTCCTAACCCTAACCCATGTTCCTCACCTATCCTATTTGTTTTTCTCTCATCTTCATCCTCTTTCACACCCACAGGTAGCAAGCAACACACGACACCACAATATGTTGATGTTAATTTTTTATTGAAGGACTGTGTTATATTTTGTCCCTTCTCAATGTTATTAAATTTCGTTTTTAAATTTTAGAAGCTGTAGTTTATCTTTAGGAGGTTAAATACTTTGTATACTTTTTATTTTCGAAGCACTAGTTTGCAAATAATTTAAACTTAAAATCTTATATTAATAACTTTGCATACTTATTATCTTCTTTTTATAATTTTATAGTTGTAATCAAAGTATATGATTTTTTATTAGGAAAATCTTTCCTTTAGAGACGATGTAATATATATAATATATATATATATATGAATATATATATATATATAATATATGAATATATGAGTGAAATATAAATATATTATTTTTAGGACGTATTAATTAATTATATTTTATTGATTTAATTGTGTGTTGTTGTTTTTTTAATTTTAATATTTTAATTGAATTTTCATTGAAGGTATTTTCTTAAATTTTTAAAATATTTAAAATAAATTTGTATTGTTTAAAATTTTGCATAAGTTGTGAGAATAAGAGAGTTGAGGTGGTATTATTGGTTTTATGCTTGATTTTCTTTGTTTTGATGCCGAAGCTCCGATCTTCAACTTTTAGGGTTTTATCTTTCATTCTTTTCCATATTTTCATCTAGTTTCACCATGTTTATGGTGAACTAGACCTCCATTGTTGTTGGTTAAACAATGTAATCCTTTGAAACTTTCATGTATTGAATTGATTTATATTATAAATGTTGGACTTCATTTATGCATGTTTTCTTTAACTCATTCAATTGCACAATTATTGATGTTATCGATATGGAAACATATGGGTAAATCTAGAACTGGGGAAATTCTCCCAAAAGTAATATTACCTACACATAGGGATAGGAGGGTTGATTGCCTTTAAGCTTCTGCGCGAATGTAATGCATGATTAATTGTTGGGGATACAAGACATTGTTATCTAGTAATTAAGAGTAGGCTTTCTTCACCGAGACATCAGATTTAAGGTAAATCAGAAAGTGGCATTAACATTAATGAAGAAGATGAATTCATAAATACATGAGAGTGGATTGGATAAGTCGGAAACCCCAACAACATAATCATTCCATATTTTGTACACCAATCACCTGTGCATTCTTCAAGTCAATTGATCAACACTTGCATTCATATTTACTTTTTAGAATTTGCATTCTAAACCTAAAAGATTTATTTTCAAGTCTTATGTAATCAAGAAATCACATAACTGTCTATGCCGTGAGTCTCTTGGGAAACAATACTCGGTCTTACCATTTATTATTACTTGATACGATTCGGTACGCTTGCCGGAGTCTTAACTGTATACTAGATTATGTTGGAACAATTTTCCTCCAATAAAGCATACAAAAAATCTTAAACAATTTAATTGATTGCATGGATTGCTAAATGTTAACTCATTGGCAAGTGTACCAAATCGTATCAAGCAATATAAAATGGTAAGATCAAGTATCGAATTTAACTTTCATGCACATTAGAACTCATCTGCTTCACTGGAATGTTAATGTCACTTACTAAATTACTTACACTAGTACAAAAAAAGCGTATAACATCATGCATTCAACGTCCAACCACTGAATAACCAATGTTAAAAATGAGCGGTGGCATTTTTGTAAGTAAATTCAATTATTAAACGTCGTTTAGAATTGTAATTCGACGTAAACAAATATGAAACATCGAATGGCTTTTAAATTCGACGTCAAAAGGTTAGAAAATTCAATAAAAATTTGAGCGGGAGATTGAAAATTCATTCACTTTATCTTCACGCGCGATACCCTGTTCTCTTCTCAAACGAAGTTTGACGAGCATCACATGTAATCTTTATTTCATTTGATACAAATGCATGTTAATTAATTACTTTATGTATGATTTTTGTTTGTTTTAACCGATTATTTTTGTGCTCTTGTCCTTCATAGGCGCATTCTGTTTTCTCTCTCACTGTGACGGAACTTTATTCCGACGAACCCACCTTTTGAAGGTTATTTTTCATTTTCCTTTTCGTTTTGAAGAACTTATTTGTTGAACTTGTTTGTTGTTTTTTTGGTTGAACTTGTTTGTTGTTGTTGTTTAGTTGAACTTGTTTGTTGTTGTTGTTTGATTGAACTTGTTTGTTGTTGGTTATTATTGTTTGTTGTTGATATCACACTACACGTTCATAATTCATGCTTTATTAAATATCATAATTCATGCTTTATAAAATACCAAAAACTGAAATTTGTTGTTTTTTTTGCTTTTCAAGTCTCGTAGAGTTGTAAAAAAGGATCACAATTAATTAAAAAAACTAAAAAAATTGATTAACGTCGAATATTGACAAAATTCGACGTTAAGTTAACGTCGTATATTAAAAAAATTCGACGTTAATTTAACATGAAATTTTTTAAATTCGACGTAAATTTAATGTCTCCTGATCTAATGTTGTTCGCGAATTCATCGTTAAAAGCCCAAAATATTCGACGTTGTACGCAATTTTTATACTATTGTTTGAACCCATTCCCTTGGCGTAAAAAGCCTAGCCTTGATTATTAGACCTCAATCCCTTGAATCCCTAATAACTAATTCCGCATTAAGAAAAGAAGTTTCAGACAACCAAACGTCCTATCTCTATCCGTAGATAATATTTCCTTTAGGTGAAATCCTTCAGATCATGGTTCCTAAGTATTTCCCAATAACAAAGAAATCCAAACATCAAGCTATGAATGGCCAAAACATAACAAGCATTAAGAATACGAGAAAATCACTAACATTCAATGAAAGAACCATAAGATATTTAAAACATGTTCAAATACATGAAATTCAGAGGTTACATCTTTCCCCAACAATATGGGTTTCGCTCTCCATTGTCATGGAGAGCCTTAAAGCTTACAACATGACCATGGAAGAAGAAGAAGAACCCAAAGAAGAAGAAGGGAGTGTTCCCACAAACCCTGGTCGCCCTCCAAGCTCTCCTCTGAGTGAAATCGCACCTCTAAAGAACCAAAGACCCATAACCCTTCAAAATTTAGGTTTAAATAGAATAGATTTGCAACAAACCGTAATTTTCAGCACTCAACCCCCTTAGTGGGGACACCTAGGCGACCTTGCGAGGTGTTTGGCGCTCAACGCCCCTAGAAAGGGCACCCGAGCGTGAATTATCAATCGCCATTGACGCTCAGCGCCCCTGAGGGGGGCCTTAGCATGAGCGCTTGTTAAGACTCCGACAAGTGTACCGAATCATATCAAGTAATATAAAATGGTATCCTAAAGGACTCACGGCCTAAACAGTTATGTGATTTCTTGATTAAATAAGACTTGAAAACAAACTCTTTTGTGTTTAGAATGAAAATATTGAAAAATAAATATGCATGCAATTTGATCAATTGGACAAAAGTGCAAAGATGAATGGATTTGATATTATGGATGAATATGTTGTTGTGTTTAGATTTCACCTAGTTCACTCTCATGTATATATGAATTCTACTTCTTCTCATTAATGTTAATGTCACTCTCTAAAATACTTAAAACTCGATTCCTCGGCGAAGAAAGCTTATCCTTAATTATAGATCATAACATAGATCATAACGTCTTTTGTCATCCTAATAATTAATTCTTAAGAACGAAAGCTTAAGACAACCATAACTCATACCCCTATTCCTAAGCAATACTGCTTATGGGAATAATTCTCCGGATCATGAACTTTATGATACCTTCCGACACTCATGCAAATCAAATATCATGCTAAAGAATGAGTTAAACAAAGCAAGAATTATGCAAAGAAGAATTACCCTAACAATTAATGAAAGAAACATATATAATCAAGAATCAATTCAATACATGAGAGTTTACAAAGGTTACATCATTCCCCAACAACAAATAGAGTTTAGTTCACCATAGACATGGTGAAACTACATGAATAATGGAAAAAAAATGAAAGATAAAACCCTAGAACTTGAAGATAGGTGCTTCCGCATCCAAATCCTCCTCCGAGGGATGAAAGAGTGTGTTTTTGTGCCTGTTTCGTCCAATAATGTGAACCCTAGGACGTCCAAGTCCTTCAATAGAACATGAAAATAATAGAAAACGGGTCCAAGCCCATAAGACTGGCGCTCAACGTCCCACTTATGGCGCTCAGCGGTGTGTGGGTCAGAGAATTGGTGCTCAAATTCAGCTTAGAGGTCAAGCAAACATGGTGCGTCTCGCCGAAGTTGCGCTCAACGCCCCTAAAAAGGGCGCCCGGGCGTGAGCCAGTGGCATCCTGTGCTGAGGGCTCCAGAAAAGGGCAACCAAGCTTGAGATAGTTTGCTCTTGCGCTGAGGACCCCCAAAGTGGTGCTCAGCGTTGTGCGATTTCTCTTCTTTGATGCTTTTCCATATTTTGCAGAGTTCCAACTCCTTACTACTTTCAAATCTTCTTCCAAATCATCTAAATTCCTGTTGAGAACACTGAAATCTAGCACAAAGCCATTAAATTCACCTTCAAAATTCACCTTCAACTTTGTTATTCAACAAAACGATGATTCCATGCTAGTTTCTAAGTAAAAAAGGGTTCTTTTAGTATCAAAATTAAGTGTCAAATAACGGTAAATTTAATCGTTATCACAACACCAAACTTAGAACTTTGCTTGTGCTCAAGTAAACAAAATGTAACTTAGCTTTCATCCAATCAATGCAATGATTCAACATATTTCAAAACCTTTTCTTTAGAGAACAGTAATTAATCAAATTAGCTTATCATAAAGAATATCAGTCAAGATGAATACATACCTTGATTCAATTAAGATCATTGTGGTGCTCATATAATCACAGAATATTCAACAAATGTTATGCTCATGAATAATCAATCAACCAAGCAAAGATGTAATCATGCATACATAGAACTATTCCTCACCAAGAAAAGTTTTTCTCTCAAACACACAAGTGTATCTAGAGGTGACTCATTCACTCTACTATCACATTGTCACATGAATCAACTTTGCCTTTCATTTAACCACAATCAAACACACTCACAAGCAAGTATCATTACAAGGGCTTTCTATGGCTTGTAATGTGGCTGGGCTAAGAAGAAAATTAGTTTTTCTGGATCACAAAATCCTTGAGTTAAGAGAGTCATTAATAATTTCATCATTTAAACACAACCATTCTTACTTATTCCCAATTTCCGTTGCATTGAGCTTTCCTTTTCTTTTTCTTTTGCTTTTCATTTGCTTAACACTTGACTCAATGCTTTTTATTTTCCCTTTTAGACTTCCCAACAACACCAAACTTGAACCTTTATCAATACCACACAATTATTCTCAACTCAACTCAAGGTAAAGACTTTCAAAAAGGGTTTTCAATTCCTGTTTAAAGCCAAAGGTTCAAATGATAGAACACATTGCGCTCTCTTTCATTGGGCTAAAATCATGCATTGGCTAAAAAGGGATAACAACAGATGGCCTTGATCATATGACACATACAAGCAAGTGATTCAATCATAGAAACCTAAGCAAAGTCATTCATTCTTTCAAAGTAATAGCAATCATTCAAAAAAACTCTGGAGTTCAATCCTCACACAGGCTAATTCAAGTTCCAACATTTAGATAAACATCCTGCTTAGTCACACAATCACAATCAAAAGTCATCATGCATCTGTTTGAAAATATTATGAGCAACCACTTGGATATCAACATCATGCATCCTCTCAACATCAATCAATATAATCAGCATCATAAAGCACTACTCATCACGAACATCATAGCATCAACAAACCATTGCACACAGATAAAGTTTCAAGCCAAGTGCATCAAAACAAAAAACGAACATAAATTAAAAAGATAAGTTTAGAAAGCTGGGTTGTCTCCCAGTAAGCGCTTGTTTAACGTCACTAGCTTGACCCAATAAAACTCAAGTCACTTCTTTCATGTTGATATTCTTATTTTTCTTCTCACCCCACATCATCAACATCTTCTTGGTCACCTTTTTGACTCTCCTTGAGTATGGAGTTTCAATCTCTATGACTCCATTATCTTTAAGCTCTTTAGCAACCCATACTCTACCCTTGAATCCCATTGGTGCACTAGGTTTGAGTCGTTCATCCTTCGAATCATGATGAACCATCTTTCCTTTGCCATCTTTTTATTTTTCTCCTTCTTCCTTAACTTGTGACAAGAAACAATTTTTACTTTTGATGGCCGACTTAGCAACTTTAGGACTAGTCACTGGTGCATCTTCATTTGCAGCTTTATGACTAGTCTTTCTTACTTGATTCTGCGTCTCATCACTGAAGACATAAAAAATCACCTCCTCTTCTTGGTCTTTAAATGTTATAGTCCCATCATCCACATTGATAATTACCTTGGCCGTTTTCATGAATGGCCTTCCAAGAATAATAGGAATCTTCACGTCTTCCTCCATCTCCATCACAACAAAATCAACAAAGAATCTAAGTTTGTCTATGCAAACCACAACATCGTCCGCCACACCATAAGGCTTTTGGTAGATCCATCCGCCAATTGCAAAGTAACCTTAGTAGATTTCACTTTAAGACCATCAATCCTCTCAAGCATAGATAAGGGCATCAAATTAAGGCTTGACCCTAAATCAATTAGGGCTTTCCTTATTTTAACATCCCCAATGATACAAGGAATAGTAAAGCTTCCTGGATCTTTCACTTTTGGAGGAAGTTCCTTTTGCAAAAAAAACACTACAATTATCCTATACATCAATGGTTTTTTCATCTACATATTTCTTCTTATTGAGGAATTGCTTCATTGCTTGAAGATCTCCATAAAACGCCCATATTGCTTCTCTTTTTCTTTTCTACCACACTCCTTAGGGTAAGTAAGAATCTTTTCAAAAAATTTCTCAATTTTTTTCTCTCCCCTCTTCTTTTCTTTCTCTTTTCTCTCAACCTCACCTATTTTCTCTTCTTTTTCTTCTTTTACCTCAAATCTTTCTTTTCTTTCTTCTACTCTCTCATCACTTATGCTCACAATGACTTTACACTGTTCCTCAGACTTAACCTCAGTATTAGCCCCAAATTGCCTCTTAGCTTTATCCTCTAACTTCTTTGCTAGTTGGCTCACCTGCATCTCCAGATTCTTTATAGCAGCTTCAATGCTCTTATGGTTGGAGATAGTCACCTGCATGAATTGTTGAAGGGTTTCTTCAAGTTTGAAGTTCTGTTAAATAATGCAGATATTTGTTGCCATTGTGATGGTTGTTGCGATGATATATTGAATTGTCCTCCTTGCCCAGATTGTCCAAATTGACCTTAACCCATACTTGGGTGAGGTTTCCACCCTTGATTGAAATTACCTTAGTGGAATTCATTTCCCATATAGTTGACATCTTCTTGGGTCTCCACTGGAAAAGCACATTGACCATTTATATGATCACCACCACATAATTCACAAAGTTTCTGTTGAACCTGTGAAACTTTTTGCATTTGAGAGAGTTTCTTTGTCAAATTCTCCAATTGTTGAGTGATAATTTTATTCTACGCAAGCAAAGCATCATGAGATTCTAACTGTAGGACTCCCTTCTGCTGAGATGGATTTCCTCTTTCATTATGCATCTCATTGTCAATAGTAGCCATGGAACCAATCAATTCATAGGCTTCTTCTCGAGTCTTGCACTTGATATTACCTCCAGTCGAGGCATCTAGCATCAACTTAGTTTGCGAACCAAGACCTCCAAGGAAAAGAATGACCAAATATTTTAAATAACCAATAGCATTTTCTGTTGAGACATGTGTGTGTGTGCATGGCTTGAAAACACTCATTTTCCATTTCCTCAAAAGAAAAGAGATTGACTCTAACAAACACTAACGTTACCATATATTAGAGCATATTTGTCTTGCCAAAGTTATTCTCGCTGGTGTTATTTGAGAACTCCTTAACTAGCCATGCAAAAGAAAATCAAACCATTTGGGGTAATCCTTTTTTAGTAAATCCTTTCCATACCCGTTCCCTATTCTAAACAAAACCCATGCCTAAAAACTGGGGCAGCTTTGACATTCATGAATCCATATCTCCATACTTATTTGGTGTGTTGTATCTCATATTCACATATTACACGCCAACATCCTTTAAATACTTTTAAATCCTTACCACTTTCAACTTTTCTGTGAATTCAAGCATGCACATATCAATGTCAAAAGAAAATGCCAAGCATTGTTTTGAATATCCGACTTCAAAGTTTTTGACATCCATTGTTTTCAAATTGACTCCAAAAAAATAAAATAATAATACAAAAAAAAAAATCAATCAAGGGCAGGACATTACTTTTTTTAAAAAAAAAAACCTACTTGCACAGTATTGCATCATGAAAAAAGTCATAACCATTTATCTGCATAAACAACTATCATGTATATATCTTCATCAATGAGAAACTTTATTTGGAACTTTTTTTTTGTGGTTATCAAACCTCTTTCATTCAAAAATACAAAAAGATCAACATGCATCTACGTTTCCTCTTTCAAGTTAGCCAGGTCTTTCTATATCGGTCTTCTACTAGGCATTGGTCAAAACAAGGCTTTTCATTATAGGTCCATGCATTCATACATTCAGCATCATGCATGCATCATCATAGGGGTTCAAAGAAAAGAGAAGAAAAAACATAACCACACCATGCATCGCCAACTCCAATGAGAATTCATGAATTCGTTGGAAATCATTTCAAAAAGTACATCAGTGAAAAAGTTCAAATTTAAAAAAAAAGGTGAATGAGCATCTCACGCGAATTCCCACCCATATATCAATACATCAAGCACGCATTACCATGGCGTAGAATGCAAGGAAGTACTAAAAGCCAAAAAGTAAAAAATTAAAAAAACGACGGAACTTCCACGACATCCTTATAGAACTCAAGCAAATTTTGAAGTTATGGAAGAGGAACGTGAAGCTGTAAAGGCTAATATTAGCCAACTAAAGGATCAAATCGGTCAATCTTGGAAGCTTTGAAAGCCATGAAGGTGGCAAGAGAGACTTCATTTGTAAGGCCGAGGATAAGGCTCATCCTCCAGCACATAACGTTGTGGGAACACAATTCACGTTTACAGTGCATGGTTTGCCACCAGGTTACACGTTGCCCATTGGAGATCACTTAGAGGCAGAGCACACTTCTTTGGCATTTCCCATAACCAATAGCGTACTAGCGCTCAAGGGCCTATCCACACGATAGAGATGAAGGTGAATGAAATATCCAAGTCTCCTC